>CAUYPK010091061.1:0-72363 GCA_963574355.1 Loris lydekkerianus
CGGCTGGGTTTTTCCATTTTTTTCACGAGTCGGGGTCTCACTGTCGCTCAGGCGAGTTTCGAACTCCTGAGCTCAAGCGATTCTCCCTCCTCAGCCTCCCACAGTGCTGGGATTACAGGCGTGAGCCACCGCGCCCGGCAACTTTTATTAGTTTCTGTTGCCTGGGAATAGTTCATCTTTTAGGCTTATTACTATGGCTATTGAACACTTTTTCTTGAGGTCAGAAGGATGGTCCAATGTGGTTTTAAATATACCAGGACTTGGCATAGTGTCTTATACAGGTTCTTGATGAATGTAAATCATTAATATTAGTTGTAATAATAATCAATAGTAATATTCCAACTATCTTATACATTCTAAACCAATGTAAGATTTTTCTTTTTCTTTTACTTATATCTGGCATATCAGATTCATCTCTGGTATATTTTGCAGTGAAGTGACTAAAGACACAAAAGTACGTCTAACAGAAAGATTACACTATTCTTTTCAGGAATATAAAATCTACGCCCTCCAATATTGGCAATCAATAGGATAATATCCATATGGTGGTTTTTGTGTGCAGGAGATTAATGTCTTGTGTACTAGTTTCCAAAATCATGGCTTAAAATTTCCTTTACCTAAGAAGAAAAAATGAAAGCATAGATCGCTCAGTAATTTTCTTTGGCACCATCATGCTAGCATTTTGTGTTTAAAAGGTCATTTCAGGTTTTAAAATGTGAAATCAAGTGACTAATAATCTTGTTAGTTAATGGGCTGAACTGTACCTTTAGAGTTTCCTTAATTTAACCAAAGATCTGAGGATCTCTCTCTCTCTCGTACACACAAAATTTGGCTTAAGAGTTTAATTAGCAACACACTTGCCAGAGCCTCCCTAACCAAAAGAGGTCTATGAGGTTCCTAATCATTTTCAGGAGTTAAGTACCTCATACTCAACCTGTTAGAGAACACATTTTAAAACTTCATTAAAGTGACCACTTTAATTTTTGTTTATTGTTTTCTATTCCATCAGTATTGACATAGCTGAGACAAGGCTCTCTCCTAACGGAAGAAGAGTTAAGTGGAAGTGAAGTGAGACAAAATGTTCTCCCTCTGCCCATCTGACAATTCAAGATTCCTATCTGAGAACTGATACATCCCTAAGTGATTGTACATCACATGAGATCTTATTACAAAAAGTCACTTAAACGTTCATATATGCATAATATAGAATATTAGGAGGGCATTCCTTGAAATAATTTTTATGAGCATAGTTACAATATATTTTAAAAAGTTTATAATAGGATGACTAAAATTTGCTGCTTATTAAATGTGTGTGTTAACCTTGCCACGCAGGGTTATGATTTATAGGGTATGAGCTTTGCAATGAAAATGTTTTGAGAAAAATGTGTGGGCAAGCATATGTGTATATATAAAAGAAAAGAAAACTTTGATTCGCTGGTATCACCAGTGAAGCCAGGATGCTTAGAAAAAGACAAATGTGTCTTTGGGAGAGTTTGCTTAATCAGATGCTTAAAGTAAGGCAAGTCTCGGCATGAGACTTAGAAATCTCCCAGGAGCAGCCAGATTCCACACTGAGACTCAACAGAGTTCTGGGCTATGCTGTATTTTGGAGAAGGAAAAGCGGGTGCTGAGAGCTAAGTAGCCAATTACTCTTTATAGCCACATAAGGACTAGAGGCAAGTAGACCCTTCCAACAAGTTGTATTATGCGATCGCTGGCTTTGCAGGGAATCTCACGAATGTGTAACCTTCTGATTGCCTTTTTGATTGAAAGTTCCATCTGAGATCAGGGCAGTGCAACCAGTAATAAGATTTCAAAAAATCCCATCACTGGCACTGTCGGAAAGGCTGAGCATGACTGAAATCCTATCATTGTCAGTCAAAAAGATAAGGTAACAGTGGGCATCACTATAAAAGCTCTATAAATGCACAGTTTTAACATGAATATCAAGAGTGAAAAGAATATACATATGTATGTGTGTATGCGTATTCATATATGTGGGTCTATACATAGTACATTCGATTAAGGTACTGGGGATAATTTACATTTGCCTTTTTTTTTTTCATCTTACAATCCCACATACTACAAAAACCCTGGATTTGTGCCTCTCTGTGTTCCTGAATCTAATCTTAAACTTGAAAGAAATTGGATTGAGGATAAAAGGTTTTAAATGCAGGTTTTTGTTTGTGAACAGAATGATGCCTCATAATACCCGGGAGTATAATTAAACATGTGAAGCTGTTTTGCTTGTGAAGCTGAATTTAGATTTTTTTTTATCATTGTATTTTTAAAATTTTAATGTTTAAACTATTATGATTAATATAGGTATACATATTCCTAAGGTACATGTGAGGCTTTGATACAGGCATACAATGTGGATTAATCAAGTCAGGGTAACTGGGGTATCCATTTCCTCAGGCCTTCATCATTTTCTTGTGTCAGTAACATTCCAGTAATGAGAAAGGACTGTGGAATATATTTTTCAAGCAATACTTTTCTTCTCATTTATATATTTTTTTCAATTTCAATACTATTTTTTTTATACAAAGTTTTTTGCACTGTTACTTATTTGGCCAGTGTTGAATATATTATTTGCTCTTGTAGTTATTGACTTTTATGATATTGTTAAAAAAAAAAAAAAGAAAAAAAAAGTCTTCAATGGCTATCATTAAAATAGACACTTATTTTTATTATTTTCTACTTAGCCAGTACATATGTATAGATTACTTGGTACATTCTTGATAGTTAAGATATTCTAGTCATAGTATTTTGGGCAGTCTTAATATTATGGAGAACATAAAATTAAAAAGTGCTCTCATTCAATGAACTATCTGAAGGGCAAGAATTTGGTCTACTACATTTATTAAGCACCTATCAGTGCAGGAATTAGGCTATAAGGTTGTTATGAAAAAATTAAATATGGTGGCATCACCAAATTTATTTCCTTTTCTTAAACAATGGTTCTGATCAATCTCATCTGAAGTACTTGTTGGAAGCATTCTTTGCCTATGCTTAAGTAGTATTCAAATCTGGATTTAAACTTACATTGGCCTGACATTAAATCCTTTAACTTTCAATGAAAGAATTATCTCTGTGACTATAATGTGAAGCTTGTAATGGTAAGAAATAGAAATTAAGTTATATATAGTGTTATGAGGAGGAAGTGAGTGACTCAAAATGGGCTTTCAAGAGAAGTTTGCAAAAAAGATATGTGCTGAAGAATGGGTGCAACAAAAATCACAACTATTCGAAAAAAAATCTAAAAGGGAAAATTATAAAAAGAGCTGTATCTTAGGATGAATGAGACATTTGGGACTTTCAGAGACATACAGAAATTGGGTGTTCATAGGAAAGTCTAGGCTTATCTAAATTGGAAGGTTTTTGGACGAGAAACATGAGGTTCAAAAATTTCCTAAGAAATTTTCAGCGTTAAATCACACGTCTTGTAAGTGAGAGAAGCAAGAATGGAATTTTGGTTGTCCAGATCATTTCCTAGGTTGTATGACAGTGTGGTTTTGCGTTTATTCTTCCCCCTTCCCTGTTTATGGAAGTTTCATCTAGGTCTCAAGGTCAGTAGGCATTTGCTGGAGAAAATGGTGCCTTTGGGTACTTTTCGCCCATCTTGAGTTACCTGCCACCACCTATTTCACACCTGGAATGCAAGTATTGCATTTATCTCTATTAATTATCTCTACTAATAGACAATAGATATCTCTTGCAATTATGTCTACTAATAGATAATAGATGTCTCTATTATTATTCACAGATTACAGAAGAGGGTTGCTAGGAGGAATATCACCAGATGCTGTTTGAAGAGAGAGACTACAAAAAGCAATGGCTTCCATGAACCCCGAGGCCAGGACCAGAAAAGGAAATGAGAGGTCACTAAAAACAAATTTCAATTTCTTAAGATTTCCTTTGTACATGAAAAGATCTCCAGGGACGTCCTGTGACTCTTCATAAATATGAGCAAGATTTTAACAACTGTGGTCTAAGATTGAACATGACAATTTAAGAGACATTTATTTCCCAATGTATGCTTTACCATGATGACAATTTTGTCTAATGGTGTCTTAGGTTTTCTTTCACTCAGCCTTTAATGTTTCATACCTATTTTATATTTGTCAAGTCTGATTGTTGAGTATGTGAATGGATGTTATGGGCTCAATGTTAGAGCTATAAATAACAATATTACAAATAAACTGAAAAAAAAGGACCTTTGGAACAACATTTTTTTCCTACAAAGTATGTTTTAGATACTATACTAATGACAGAAAAAAAAAGATATGCCTAGTACATGTCTCTTATTTCTCAAAGATGTGGAGTCAAATTATGTAAAATATAGAAAGGAACAAAGGATAAAACATTAGATTTGATTATGCTGTAAAAGAGGTAAACAGACAGTGTTTTGAGAGTGCAGAGAAAGAAAACCTATCTAAGCCTGCCAAGGCACATAGGCTGTGTTAGAATGAGTCCTGGAGGTACACATCGTATCATAAGCATTATGATAACATCAGACTACGGTCCAGGCACCTGAAGACAAATGATCATGCTGATAGGATCTCTCAATGAGTTTCTCACCCCAATGAGTTCTGCACATGACAGAATTACCAGTACCCTTAATTATTTAACAAATGCATACCAATGACTTTCCATTAATTTAGGTGTTGAGACTGTAGCATTGAATAGGACAGAAGAATTCTATTTCTTCAAAGACCTAATGGTGTGGAAGAAATGTAGAAGAGAAGAAATAAGAAAAAGATTGATATTATAGAACACAACAGATGGATGGGAAAAATAGATGTTTTACTTAGAGTGGACAGGGTGATATTTGAGCTTCCATGTGAACATGTCATAGTAAGAGCAAACCATAGAAAAGTGTTTTGAAATGTTTGTGTTACTTGCTCTCCTGCACTAAACCAATGGCATATACAAGAAATGAAAAGGAGCTCCAGATAACAATAGGTAAAGGTGAAGGTGACACAATAGATGTAGAGAACTGGGCAGAGACCATATTACCCAGGTTCATGGCAACAAGGATAAGGAACTTAGATTTGCTTTATGTGAAAGAGGAAGAAATTGAAAGAATCCAAAAGCTAAGTATGGTCTGTCTTATAATTACAAAATATAGACTCTGGTTCCTATATGAAATTAAGATCATGGGTGCCCCATTACCACATTAATGTACATAGCTATGATTTAATTTAAAAAAAAAGAAAAGAAATTAAGATCATGGGAGACAAAAAATGAATGTGAGAAACCCAGATAGGAGGTTGTTGAAACCCAGATAGCCCAAAGAAGAGATTATCTTGACATTGACTTTGGAGTGCTAAAAGAGATAGAAGAAATAGACTCTAGATACATTTGATGTATAAAATTGGTAGCAATGACTGCTTCATTGGATGTGAAAAATAAAGGAAAGATAAAATTTAAAGATAATTTCTGTGGGGTTGGTGGGGCTATTTACAAAAAAAGTAGATTTGTTCAACAAAGGCTGACATCATAACTTATGTAATGATCAACTACTGAAAAGGATAGTGGAAATCAGAGCCCTTAAGAAATTTCTGTATGTATATAAGGAATTATAACTTGTCCGGATTTTTCAGTGACACACAACCAATAGGACAGATACATATAAAGAGAGATTTATATGAGGAACTGGCTCAGGACATTATGGAGGAAGAGAAATCCTATGATCTGTTGCCTGCTAGATGGAGACCCAAGAAAGCCCATGTTATAGATCAGTTTGAGTCCAAAAGCCTGAAATCATGGGAGAGAATAGTGTCAATCCTGGTGTGAGGAAAAAAGAAAATGATATAGGATATTTCAGCTCAAAAAAAGAAAAAAAAATGGGAAAAAATTTTTCCCTCCTATTTAGTACCTTGATGAGGTCCACCTTAGGGAGGACAATTTACTCTACTGAATTCTATCCCTTCAAATGCTGACTTCATCTGGAAATATCATCAAAGACACACCAGAGATAATGTTTAATCTTGCCACACTATGGCCTAGTTAATTTGACATATAAAATAAACTATTGCAAGGGCCAGCCAGAAAATATTACTACATGTTGAAATTTCTTTTCTTTTTATTTTTCTTTTCTTTTTTTCTTTTCTTTTTTTTTTTTTTTTTACAGTTTTTGGCCAGGGCTGGTTTTGAACCCGCCACCTCTGGTATATGGGGCCAGCGCCTTACTCCTTTGAGCCACAGGCCTGCCCACACATGTTGAAATTTCCATATAGCAATACTTGGGTCAATAAAGGTCACAAGAGACCTAATGAGTCTTAAGAAAAAAAGGCCACCAACCCAAGAATGGATTAACAAGCCGTGGGATATGTATATCATGTAATACTATTCAGCCACTAAAAAAAGATGGAGACTGTACATCTTTTGCATTAACCTGGATGGAAGTACAACACATTATTCTTAGTAAAGTATCACAAGAATGAAGAAGGATGACCTAGTACATGGTGAGGGGTTGGGGAAGGAGAGAGCAGAGAAGGGAAAAGAGGGAGGGGGTGGGGGTCATAGGGTGTGGTACACCTTTTGGGGGTGGGACACAGTTATAAGAGGGTCTTTATCTATCAAATGCAATCTATGTAAATTGGTTCCTTGCACCCTCAATGAATCCCCAGCAATAAAAAAAAAAGAAGAAGAAGAAAAGGTCCAGTCAGACTTATAACTTTCTATTTTTTAGTTTTCTAGAAATTGAAAAATAATAGAGGCTCTGCTTTGGTGAGTTAGGTCATTCTTGGCTGGGGGATGATAGATTTAGTTAATGGGAATGTTTCTTAATGGAAATGAGAAAATGATACCCTGGGACATTTATCTATATTTACCTAAAAGTTGAAAAAAAAAAAAAAAAAAAAGCACAAACATAGTATGTTATTGAGGAAGCATTACTGTGGTATATCCTTTCTCTTTGGACTGAATACTAATTCTCAAGAGAAGAAATATTTCATCTTTGTGGTTTAGGTATGATAAAATATATCATTAAAAAACACTCTTGAAAACTTCTTTTGTGTTTGTTTATTGACACTTGCTTGTAAATTTCATGAGGTCCTCTGGAAGTTAAGGGGGTTGGTATGTAACAGATAGAACTGAAGTAATGTCAGGCTGAAGAGAAAGTCTTATGAAAAATAATTATAAGAATTTCTTATGTCAAGAGCTAATTTTAAAAAATGCTATTTTTAAGCATGTCTCCTGCTATAAGCCTGTGCTACATATGTTGGGTTTGGGAAAAGAGAGAAAAAACTCAATCATTCTCCTTAAGAGCATCAAGTCTTCTGCAATAACTTGACACAGCTCTTTTGTTTCATAAATTATAGCATTGTGTTTACACACAAACACACACACATGCACACACACACACAGGGTACCAGAAAATGTATACACATTTTAAGAAAGGAAAAGCACTATATTAAATATAAAATATGGAAGTCACAGTTGACTTCTGGAATTATAAGAAGTATCAGTGTGACTTGTATGGATCTTTTGTTATTGGTGTATATTGAGTAATGTATATATTATAATTTTAACACATACTTTTTCTTTCTTAAGATGTGTATATATTTTTGGCACCGTACATGTGGGCATGTATGCATATACACTGCATACATACATATGTACTAATATAGTAATATGCTTTCAAATTGCTATAAGAACACCATTTCAAAACAATTATTGCTTAATGAGTTCAGGGATAGAAACATATTTATTAAGCTATGCAATATGGAGACAGTAAAGAAAAAAATTGGACACTATGGTGAGCGATGGGGCAGACAGAAAAAGATGTCATAAGTGACAAGCAGGAGGACCTGAAGACCCAAAGAACCTAGAAAAGACATCATGTGTAGCTCAAAATTTGGCAGAGGTAAAGCAAGAAGAGATACTCACCTACTCGTTATTTTTTTATTATTATTAAAAATAGCAGTGGAATCTAATAGTGCATTAATAGGCAATACCTCTTGTTTTGATATGATTTATTCTGAGAATATAAAGACAATCTAACAGTTAACTCTGAAAGACAAACTGTCACATGAATATTTCATTCCAATAGATGTATTAAAAAATGTCTGATAGAATTCATGAGCTACTTAAGAAAAAAATCTTAGAAAACGAAGCAATAAACATAGATGAGAATGTCTTCAAATTGGTAAAGGGTAATCTGTTTAAATTCCATAGCAAATGAAATAGTTAATAGGAACTATAAGGCACTATGTTGAAGGTAAGAAAACCTGTCCTTATCTCTTTGGTTTGGTAAGATATTCAAAGTTATGACTAAAACACCTATACAAAGAAAACCAAAAAACAGAAACAAAGTTTTAAAGATTTATGAAAAAGAGGGGGATTGTGTTATTCCTTTCAGATAATATCATCAAAAACATAAAAAAGCAGAGTAAATAGATGTACCATTAACACTAAGCAGATATTTCAGGACGGCTGGTAAATCTGAGTGATATATCACTGATGAAAGGAAAATGTTAAAGATGTCAAATTTACTAACAATCACTCTATCATCTTTATTCTGCTGTAATCAAAATGCTAACAGAATTTTGTACCCAAGTCAACATTTTTTAAAATTTAATTTCACTATGTATTGAGCTCTATTCTTCCATATAAAATTAAAGTAAGATAAGTTGAGAGATAAGAAAGAAAGATATTTTTCATGCTATCAGGTAAGAAAAACATATCACCAATGTGTTAAACATAAAACAAGGAAACACCACCACACAACAAAAAGTAAACCATACAAAAAAGTATGGAATTCCTACTGGGGGTGCAGAAGCAGACCCAAGTCCATGAACCAAAATTCAGACTCATTTTATTTAAAAAATGAAAATAAAAATAGTAAGCTATTATTGTAAATTAATGAGACAGGTGCAAAAATGTGGACATAGCCAAGTGATGGTGAAAATGTTTCAAATAAGAAGATTCTTACATTGCATCTCTCTTTAGAACCAGAGCTGCTGTGTTGTGGGGTGAATCCCAGAGAAACCCTTCACACAATCATAAGTGAATGCAGCCAATGTTATTCATTATGCTGTCTTTTCTTTTCTTTCTTTCTTTTTTTTTTTTTTAATTAAGTCAAATCATACATCATCTATACAATAATGCTTTTATGGGATATAATATGCTGATTTTATATACAATTTGTAATGCTTACATCAAATTAGTTAATATAGCTTTCACCTCATTTACTTAACTATTGTGTTCAGAAATTTATACTTTTCTTAAAGTGAGGTTCCAGACTCACTGAGTCCACACCAGGAGAATGGACATTGTGTCCACTTATTAAATATGAAAGGCTACCATGGGGCATTTAGAAGTAATATCATAAAATAAAAGCACATAAACCAACATGCATCCATTTCAAAAACATTCTTAAGTGAAAATGTAAAATACAGAATGAAATTGATGGCACAATAACATCTATATTAATTAAAAACACATCCACAGAAGTATACATTTTAGAATGTATATTTAGAACATATACCCCAGAATATTTATTTTTTGTGCACTTGAGAAAAAAGAATCGCTCACTTATTTGCACTTGAGGCCTACTAAGTAAATGGATGTGTAAATAATAATAACACAAACAATACAAATTTTGCTCAGGAAAAATGATTAATAAGACATGCATTTTGGGCTCAGCATTTGGCTAAAAGGAGGGGCCATCACAAAGAGAATGACTGATATTCTGACTATGAAAGTTTATCCATTCTGTGGATCCTAGATGTGACTAAGGACTAAGATGGGAGCACCAGCCTATGGAGTTATCTTGTGGAAAACAACAGAAATCCATATTATTTTGAAAATATTTATTTTGAGTACAAGGTTTAGATATATTTTACATTTGGTGAATTGTTGAGACTATTTTTCTCCCTTTAGAGGTCACAATCCACATCTGCAAAATAAAAGCTTTTAGAATTCTTATTGCAAGAAAAACTGTAATTTATCTCAAGATTCCTAAAATACAATAATCCATTGATTTTTTTTTTCACTGAAACTCCAATTTCATCTGTCAGGATCAGTGATTTTCAATGACTGTGCCACAGCACACTAGTGTGCGGTAAGAGGATCTAATATGCGCCTCAAAAATTTTTAATAATCATTAATTATACACCTTAATCCCATAGTCCTATCTCCTCCCCTCTCCCTCCTCCCTCATTACCCCATCCCCCACCTTAATTATTTTTTTATTTTATTTTTTTTTTTGAGACAGTGTCTCAAGCTGTTGCCCTGGGTAGAGTGCCATGGCATCATAGTTCACAGCAACCTCCAACTCCTAGGTTCAAGTAATCCTCTTGCCTCAGTTTTTCTATTTTAGTAGAGACAGGATCTCTAAGCTTTTGCTCAGGCTTGTCTTGAACTCTTGAGCTCAAGCAATCCACCCACCTCAGCCTCCCAGAGTGCTAGGATTACAGGCGTGAGCCACTAGGGCCAGCCCTCCCCCACCTAAAATTTATTTGAGTTTTTCTATTTTGTGAGAATGTATTATACCATCCACTGGCTTCATATTAGAATTGAGTACATCAGATTCTTGTATCACATGTATCACATAAATATGTACAACTATTATGTACCAATTAAAAAAAAACTAATTAAATTATTTTCAAAAGAAGTTCAATGCAGAATATGTACGTTATTTTTTTACTCCTTTTTTGATCAACATAATTTAAGTGTGTTGCAGAAACTTAACTCTAGGTTCAAGTATGCCCTGAGATTAAAAATTTTGAAAAACACTGGTTTAGATAGTCATGTTTCCTAAAATAGAATTTGAGTATCATTATTTGACTCAATAGACATCACTGCTAGAATCAATAGACAAACTGATATTTTTAAGAATGAAGGAATGTAGTCAAATCTAATTTACTTTCCTTCCTCTTGATGGGGTCATATTAAGAATATCAACATCTATTTACCAAGAATCCACACTGTGCACAGTTCAGCCATGAATGTAATTGAGAGTAAAACCATAGAATAAGTCAGAGACCTTGTTCACACAGATCTAATGGGAGAGAAAAATTTAACATGTGGAGACCATTAGACAATGTGGACCTAGTATATATGACAGTATGCACAGAAACAGAGTGTGGGGAAGTTGTAATTGGCATTCAGAAAACAGAAAAGGTCAAGGAAGGTGTCTGGAGAAAGAAATATGCCAGAAATCGATCTTGTTTGTGTAGGCTTGATTCTCCATTGGGTAGAGGTGACAATTATTCACATAGGTTATTGCCTTAGTCTACTGGATAAGCCTCTTTGTCCCTAATCTTCGCCCTCTTCAATCTTTGGAAAGATCTATGATCAAGTAAATATCCTAGAACACCACACATAACTTGCCATTCTCCTGACAAGGATTAGAAATGGTTTCCTACTCATTCTTTCTTATTGCTTTTAACTTTCACTTCAGTATTCTTATCATCTTATCATCTTATGATCAGCATTCTACTTGCAGAACTTGTCATGTGTGGGGTTTTGACAGAATATAGCTCATGCCCAAAGAAACTTCCAGGCTGGTTTTCAAGTCCATAACAGAGAAGAGTTCCCTTATTATATTAATTAATGACCTTCACACCAACAAAATCCCTCCCCCCCTTATTTATCGCTTCTCCCTTTGCAATGGTCAAGATAGGATTCTCCCTCTCACTGACTTTTGGTGAAAACTTTCAGAATGTCCTCTGTCCCATTGGTACTTAAATGTAGACATTAATTTTATCCCCCAGGTTCCGGTCACAGCAATGGGCAAGTTGGCACAGAGATCAGGAGTTAGACAGTGTTTTGGTAAAAAATGACAGAGGATATAAAGTATTTTATAAAAGTTGTCATCAGAGGTTTAAATGTTGATGATACTAAGATTTAACCTACTTTAACAGTTATTGCTTTTAGAAATAACAGTTAGTTTGTGGGGGGCCTAACAGAATATTAATCCAGTTCAATAGAAGCAATAATTTGTCAGATGCATATCGAAATGACTGAGTACTTGGGGGAAAACAAGGATTTATATGACTCAGTCCCTAAATTGTATGATCTTAACATGCAATTGTTATGCCCCAACTCCATCTTGCTAAGGGCTTTCAATATTCCCTTTAAGATAGGAAGTTCAGCTGAAAGAGTTTAGTAATAACTGCAAAACCCCAACTTCCCCTTGTAAGGATTCCCCTTACCAGGTGTTGGCTTTTGTCAAATTCGGCTTGCATTAAGGATTCCCCCTACCCTACTGAAAGTGCCTTATAAAAGGTTTCTACCCATGCTTCCAGGGGTCAAGAGATTTTGAGGCGTGAGCCCACTCTTGGCCTGGCCGATGAATAACAGACCCTTGCTTAATTTGGACTCAGTGTTCTGGCATTTCTCTATTACACTCATTTTGGGTATAACACAATTTTGTCTCTGTTTTAAGATAGAGTGTCACTTGCTATGGTACCATGACATCATAGCAACCTTAAACTCTTGGGCTTAAGCAATTCTCTTGCCTCAGCCTCCTGAGTAGCTGGGACTACAGGTGCCTGCCACAACACCTGGCTATTTTTTAGAGGCCAGGGTCATGCTGGTTCAGGCTGGTCTCAAACTCATGAACTCAAGCAATCAACCCACCTCAGCCTCCCAGAGTGCTAGGATTACTGGCATGAGCCACTGTGCCAGGCCTCTCTTGATTTCATTGTTGTCCTCCATCAGTGCAGGGAGCTGGATCTCACATTGTTTTCAAAACTCCACAGACATTGGCAGGTGCTGCCAATTGTCATGACTGAGAAGAAAGAACAGCTAACAGTGCCATAGATCTTCCATCACCACTTGATCATAACACCCAAATTTTATTTGATATATTAAGGTATCAAGTAAATTACGGTTGAAGGAAACTTTTTCTGTTTGACTTAAAAGCCTTTCTGAATGGTTTTCCCAGCATTTTTCAAAAATCTCTTCTAGAATATGTGTTTCACTCAAAAAGCTACAGATTTCTTTTCTTTTTTTAATTTAATTTTTTTTTTTTTTTTTGAGACAGAGTGTCACTTTATCACCCTTGGTAGAGTGCTACGACATCACAGCTCACAGCAACCTCCAACTCCTGGGCTTAGGCAATTCTCTTGCCTCAGCCTCCCGAGTACCTGGGACTATAGGTGCCCACCACAACACCTAGCTATTTTTTTGTTACAGTTTGGCCAGGGCTGGGTTTGAACTCACCACCATTGGTATAAGAGGACAGCACCCTACCCACTGAGCCACAGGTGCTGCCCAATTTTATTTGATTTTTGAGACAGAATCTCATTTTGTTGCCCTTGTAGAGTGCCATGGTGTCCTAAGCTGATAGCAACCTCAAACTCTTAGGCTCAAGTGATTCTCTTGCCTCAGCATCCTGAGTAGCTAAGACTGCAGGTGCCCACCATAACACCCGGCTAGTTTTTCTATTTTTAGTAGAGATGTGCCATCCTACTAAAGAGAAAGTAGAGGGTCTTTCTCTTGCTCAGGCTGGTCTCAAACTCCTGAGTTCAAGAGATCCACCTGCCTCAGCCTCCCACAGTGCTCAGATTAGGTATGAACCACTGTTCCTGACCTCAAAGCTGCAGATTTTATTATGACCACTTTTTCCACATCAAAAGAAAGTTGAAACAATTTTGAAGTTTGCTAAATAGGGTAAAGACAGTATCAAAATAATTTTAGTTTCCCAGTAAAAAGAACAGAGAGGTTTTGTTCTTTAACCTTTAGTTTATCTTATCAGGAAGACCATTTACAGGAAAGCAGACTTTTTCTACTGAGTTGATAGGGTCTCTGTGTGACTGACCTAAAAATCTGCAAGAATGATTTATCAATTTGGTCTGTGTTTGCAGTGAGAAGAGACATTTTCATAACATGATATTCTTACTACTTGATATGTTCCTGAAAGGCCCATGTTGAATGGAGGTAGTACTAGACTTTTACAGTGTATCATTTATATAAGTTACGCTCATATCATTTCTACGTTTGTACAGGAAAATGTTCTGTCACCAAAGAACATGGAAACTAATTCTTCGAGCTTTGTTATTATGATCTTGTAATCACAGTGATGATTTTAACCAACGTTGCCTTTGTAATCACACTGAGATGTGATCACTCTCTTCCCTTTTATCCGGTGCTATTAATGCTGAGGATGGCACACATTAGCATGAAGTTCCTTAATGAGGAATTAAAAACACCCTCATTAATGTGTCTGTGGGGCTATGATGAAGATGTCTTCAACGTTGTTTTCTATGCTGCGTTAAGTGCTCCATATCTGGACAGAGATGTGTGAAGAAGGTAATTAAACCAATTCTCCTCACTACACTTACCAGCTCATCACTAAAATCAAAACTTATAAAATACCTCTCATCAATTAGAGGAGAATGTGGTAAGCAATACTAAGTTGTTATAATCCAAAGGGTTTGGAATTGTCTCCACCCAGCTCACCTGTAACCACAAGCGACCACAGCATGGACATGTTCAAGGTGAAGGGGCTTCTGGCTTACACAGAAAACGCTGCTAAAAAACGATGGTAACTTTCTGAGACCCCAATTGTCCTGTCACCTCTTCCAATTATTTCCTTTATGGCAGGCATGACTTGTTGGCTCCCACATGACTCCGTCTTCTCCTTTGACCCAGGTATTCCATTCTGCATCCTACTCCAACTTTGGATGACATAGTTCCTTGAAAAAAAAAGTTACTAGCCTATTCTTTGGTGACCCATTGGATGTTATTAGATGCGCTTTGAGTTTTAAAAGGGGTAATTGGAATATTTAATTTTAACTTTCTGCAGAATTGTTCTTCTGTACCACATTACTCAGTAAGGAGAGTTCAATCGGCTCCTATCGGGTATCCAGAGCAGAGACAGGGGTTGCAGGTTGGTGTCCTGACAGAAAAGACACACACATTCAAATGAAGGGACAAGGGTGGTTAAATGAGTATATCGTTTCAAGTGTATGGACATAGTTAAGGACAATCAAGAAAGCTGTGCAGAATCCCAAAGCTCATAGCAGAAAGTAACCCACTAATATTCTACCTGGAAACTAAAAATAAATTGTTCCTGGAAATTACCAGTAAAGCTACAATGTTGTCTGTACCAAGGGTCCTCAATCTACGGCCCGCGGGCCACATGCGGCGGTGTGATTGTATTTGTTCCCGTTTTGGTTTTTTACTTCAAAATAAGATATGTGCAGTGTGCATAGGAATTTGTTCATAGTTGTTTTTTTTTTTTTAAACTGTAGTCCGGCCCTCCAACCGTCTGAGGGACAGTGAACTGGCCCCCTGTTTAAAAAGTTTGAGGACCTCTGCTCTAGGAGTCAGGAGCTCTGGCAATGAAAGGTGATTATTCCCTTCGATTCTGTGGAATTTCACCAACTATCAGTGGCTAGAACAAGGACAAAGAAAGAAGTAATCAGGAGAAGAAATAAGTAAAATACTCTTAAGCTGTTAATTGATTAAGCATTATGGGATACTATTTTCATAGGTTTGTATAAATGTCAATAAAATGCATGATATTTTTATCATTATTCTATAGATTAAAAGACTAACACTCTAAAATATGAAGTAATTAGACCAAAATCACATTTTTTTACCTGATTACAAAGACTGACATTCACAGCCCATAAATGCTGAATTGCCATCAGGTGACATTTCTAGGAGGGACCAAAAACATCTCACTTATTTGCATTAACAGGTTTCTACGAGACCTACAAATAATCTTTCTTATAGTAATGATCTTTGCAAAGTTCTGCTTTCAAATAGAATTGCAATATCCCTTGATTTTTATGGAATCTTTAGCCTGCTATCTTCTCTCTTCTCCAGAAAAATCAGGCTTTTTTTGTGTTACTGGTGAACAGTTCCAGAAATGTTTTGTCATTTTTTGCTGGGATTTTCTTTACATACACAGGCTAAGTATGCTTAGAAACATGATTTCCAGTATGACTCAGCCTAATCTTTCTTCCTGGGAATACATTCAAAAGAATTTCTCTTTTTACCTATAATATCTAATCCTAGGCATAATTTTGGGATGTCTCAATATCTCCTACACTTGCAACATAGATTATAACCAAATGTGCCTGACCTCATGTTTGCCAGAAATGGTGAGCCTGTGCTTATCCTTAACTATAGGGAAAAAATGATATTTCGTGAACACAGCTGGCAAGCAAAAGAGGTGTGTGGTTCAGCCAGTGATACTGGGAGATAACAAACTATTAAATTCTCATTCACAGAAGGGAATTTAGCTGGTACATATGCGACCTAACCTTCTTCTTCCCCACCTGGTGCTGAATATCTTTGTATTGTCACCTATGCTGAGAAAAGAAAAGTAAAAAATAAATAATCTCAAACTTTTCACAAACACCTGTCATAGTTATTTATTTAGCCAATGTTTAATGGGTGCTTCTCTCTTCTGCTAGAGATTATTCTGAGTTCTGGATACACAACTGCAAAGAAGAGGACACGGTTCCTGCCTTCCTGGGTCTAACAGAGTGTGGGCATGGGCAATAGCCCAAACGCACACAACAAAAAATTTTTGTGTATTGTGCAGTGTGTTATCAGTATGCGCCTTCACAAGTGCGTCCTGCATAAAGTGCTCAGGCAAGGGGCGAGGGCACAACGGAGACAGAAATCTAACCTGACAACATAGCCCAGCTGTGTGTCATGGTCACGGTGTGGGGCTCTGGCAGCGTGGAGGAAAAAATATTATTTGCTCACACAGAGAGGGTGACATTTGCAATCCATCTTGTGGAGCAGTAATATATTTCTAAATCACACATAGACACTAAAAGAAATACAGAGCTCTGAAATAGTATGAAGATACATTTTTGAGTTCTGTGAAAGAAAATAAAAGAAGTTTAATTTTATTGGGCTAGCCCAGGAGATCCTCAAATTTAAAAAAAAAATTGTTATGATGACTGTTTATTCATTTATTCATTTATTTGGAGACATGGTCTGTCTCTGCTCTCCAAGCTAGAGTGCAGTGGTATCTAGTTCATTGTAGCCTCAAACTCTTGGGCTCCAGAGATTCTTCCTGCCTCAACATCCTGAGTGGCTGGGACTACAGACACACGCTGTCACTCCCGGCTCATATGCTAACCTTTAAAGGTTAAGAAAAAAACTATGCCAGGAAAGAAATAAAGGAAAGTGAGGCAGGATCCCCAAGTTGGTCAGCTTTTTTGGGAAAAAGGTAATTTAACATGAAACATATTTGGAGAGACAGGCAGTGGAAAAATCATAGAAGATTTTGTAAAACACTTTGATGAATATTTTCTTTGTTACTCAATCGAGAAGTCATCTCTCAATGGTAGGATGCCTTTCAGAGCTGATGTTAAAGAGACGAGTGGAGAGACAAGTCCAGACAACACGGAGGTTTTCTCCTGGAGATAAAAGTCTAGGCATCCTAGACACATCAAGGTTATATAATGAGTGAACTAGTTCATGGTGACTAATGGTTGACAAGAAGGCCCAGTTACTGTAGCAAGGAAGAGTTAGAGTAGACAAGGCAGAAAGACCAGGAATAGGTTCCAAAATGCAGAAAGAATCTCAAGGGAAAGTTCTGCCCAGAGAGAAAAGGTTTTAAGAGTGGTTTGCTTAAGGGAGGTGCCTGTAGCTCAAGGAGTAGGGCACTGACCCCATATACAGGGGGTGGTGGGTTCAAGCCTGGTCCTAGCCAAAACTGCAAAAAAAAAAAAAAAAGTGGTTTGCTTGGCAACAAGGACAGAGTAATCTAGAGAGGTGCAGACTCACTCAGTTAATATCTATTAAATTTGCCCCTGATGATGCTTTCAAACACACCCTCAGGGCAGGAGGTGGTCAAGTGTAAGAAAAAAATGAGAACTTAGGAAATAGAGACCGTAGTTATACACATCTTTTAGCTTAAGTTCAAGAGCCAAAAACATTTTTTTTCAGGGAACTGATTATAGAAATATATAGGATCAGAAAATCATATTTGCATTTTTGGTTCTTATTGATTTATGTATTAGAGATGCTGAATTATGTCCTATGTTACTAGGTACAAACCAGTGAATAAATGAATACTGGTGATTGGGGATTGAGGGAGATATCCATCTGGGGGAATAAAAACCATGACGAGGTGGACAGAGTGAGTGGAGGCTGTCAGCCGCAGCGGAGATAGAGAAATTGGTCTGTGAGTGCCGTGGCATCATCTTCTCATTTGTAATAAAAAGGAATAACTAATGGCCCAATCATTCATTTATTATAAGTGGAAATAAAAGCATTTGTGAACATCTACTATGGTTTGGCCCTTTGCTCAGGTGAGCAAACCAGCATGGTCACTGACCTCCTAGGGCTTTCACTCCAGCACCAATGACAGATGAGGAATTAGAGAAAAACAGATCAATAAAATGAAATAAAATAAAACAACATGACTTAAAAAGATAAAAAAAAAGTCAGGTTAAATGGAGTGAGAGTGATGAGGGACAAGAATTTAGAATGATTAAGTAGTCAGGGAAAGGTTCTCCTAAGAGGTGGCTTAACTCAGACACCTGAGAGCGGACGTATGAGGGAGACCCTGTCAGAGACCTTCTCCAAGAAGGAGAGGAAGAGAGGACAGATCACCAAAGTTTCTCCTTAGCGAAAGCATTTATGTACCCATGTGAGAAACAGGTGTTGTTGCAGTGACTTGGGGTTTAAAATCATTTTAAAAAAGCAAACAACTCTGCTGTTAGCTTATTTAAGGAAGGCTATATTGGCAGCTCATCCTCTGGGACATGATCTTAGCTTGCCTTATAATGATTCTTTATTATTATTATTATTTTGTGATGTGTATGGTAGCACTTTGAGGTAAATCTCTGCATGATATATTCTCTTATCCTCCTGTTTCAAAACTGTATTTAACTGTTTTTTAAAAATCATCTATATTTTGTGATAAACTGGCCCGCCAATTATATTACTTGCATTATGCAAGTCTCCAATAACTGGTAAAATGTTCTAACCTGATGGTTCAGCTGCTACCAAGTTCCTAGTTGCTTTGAGAATGTTTTACATTTCATTAGTATAATGACAGAGTTTACAGTTATCTACAATATGTAATTATATCCATTAATAGTAACACTGCATTTTTACATTAATTATAATGAGAATTAATGAGTGGTTATATGGATTTTTAGCTACAAGGAAAAATTTTGGTACCAATTGTTTTTTAAAGCTAGAGATGAATTTATACACAAATTTACTTTGGTGATTCTTTTAGGAGATTATGAGATCTCAAGCTCCAGTCACTAGGAACTAGTACAATTAGAAAAAAAAACAATATGAGAAATAAGAGTTTAGAAGTCTAAATGAAAGAAGTTTATTGTAAGAGAAGGCAACGAGGCATGGATTTATTAATAAAAAGGAGACAGATCTGAATTAGAACCCATATCTGACATTTATGAGGTCTTATTTAAACTCATCCATTCTTGGCTTCTTCCACCTCCATAAGTTAGCACGGTTATTAATAACTACTATCCTGAGCTGTAACAATTTAAAAACATAATTTTGTACATTTTCAGCATGCTGCTGGTATATTATAAATTCTCTACAAATGGTAGATTTGTAAATGGTAGTTGCATACATGAAAAATAGCACGACAGTATTTATGGATAGAGCCTTAGAATATATATATATTTATTTATTTAGAATTTTTATACATATATATATATTTATCTAAGAAAAGGTAATATCTTGATCTAAAACTGCTCTTTGATATCCACAAAAGATTATGGACCACTAGTGAAGTGAGGCTGAGAGAGGCAAGAGATGGCTGTGGAAACTGCATTTCATGGCCCATAAAATTAGAGAGGGATTTGCAATTTTGAATGGAAGACCAACCGCAGTTAAAAAATAAATTCCCTCCTGGTGTGCATATTATCCATAATAAGGCAAAATGAATTTACAAGCATCTCACTGAAACGCAGGGGAGTAAGATACTAAAATTCTTCTAGGTGCCCAGGGCTGGTTAAAGGAAAATTAATGTATAATAGAAATTATAGCTAATTTAGGACTTGAAAAATGCCTTCACTGATTTACATGCAGTGTTGCTTTCTAAGTCTCTCCTCCCTCCCTCTTGCTCTCTCTCTCTCATACACACACATACCCCTTCATATTCTTGAAAGTGATTGCTTTTGCCACAAACTTTGCAGGATACTTTTATCCCGATGCAAGGAGATGAGGATATTTCATACATTTTGAAGTATTCACTTTACATCTTAATTATATCAATTATATCACTTTTTAAACCACCCAATCCTATGACAACCATTGTGGTAATCTGGGCAAAGGCTATTATTCCTACTTTTGTGTCTGCCAAATATTTTCCTTGGAACTCTCAAACTACATGTTCCCTCTCTCATCCAAGTATTCACAAAGTTATCTCCATTCTTTCAGACCAAGAACACAGAAGGCTAAATACCTAAGAAATCAGGGTGGTCATAACAGTCCCCTGTGAATTTGCCTTTCTCTTATCCACTGCCTCAGTGAAGAGTACATCAGCGTTATGAAGATGAGAAAATACCCTGACATATGCCAAATCTTGAGAAGGCACAGATTCATTTAGTCACGAGATTTCCATTCCCTCCTGTATTTCCAACTGCATGGTCCTTAAGTGTCCCATGCAGATGGCTGTCAAGCAAGCCTGGGAACAATAGTATCACACAGCAAAAGCTGTCTGATAGAAACAGAAAAGGAACTCTCTATCCTTTGCCTGCAGATTTCAAATGACCTCTGCTTGAAGCCATTGCCTTCATTAGCAAAAAATTCTGCACTTCATGTTTAGAGATGTGGGCCTAAGAGATGCAGGCTAATGTTCTCTAAATTACATTTAAGATTAGACCTCCATTCTAATACCCAGCTATGTTTAGAATTTTAAAAAACCCTATTTCCTTCAAAGAGCCTAATTTAATCTCCCTTCCAGGTGGGCTCTTGGCAATGTGCCATAACAGACGCTCTACCAGGGGTGGCGAACACGCGGCTAGAGCCGCATGCGGCTCCCGGCCAAAATGAATTTCGGCTCTTTGCCTCTTATCATTATTTTGTATTTTGTGGCTCTTTACCAAGTTTGGATTTTGTTATGCTGCTCCTGAGGAGGGACCTCTGAGGAGCGATCTCCGAGCGCATAGTCGAACTTGTTCGCCACCCCTGCGACCTCTTCCTTCACTTTTCATCTTTTGCTTATGGCTGTCCAAATCACCTTTCCCACCATCATGAGTCAATCGGTGGTGATTTGTGACCAGATTTCACCTGGGCTTTATATGCTACCATGTCTGTTTAATCCATGACCCAATTAAAAATCTCAGCCCATTCTAGGGATAACTATTTTCAAAATCATTGGAAAGGCCGCTGTCTTGCTGAATCTCCTGCCTAACTGCAGGAAAAAAAAAAAAAAAAAAAGTTTATGTCAATAACAAGGATGACTACCCAGCTTTTTATTGAAAGAGGGGCCAATTCAAAGGCCAAAGGGCAATCAAATTAAGATTCACATGAAATTCCAATCAAACAATCTAAAGGTATAGCTGGAGAGCATTTTCCTTAACTAAGCCTCTTTTCCTTTCTTTAGTAAAACATACAATGGAGACTTTTAAATTATTGAAATAAAACACTACACATATTAATATAATAAAATTGTTAGTGTTAGTTTTAGAGACAGAAATGGAGCAAAAAGTTATGTGATTTCTATACGTGTTCCCTTTATCTGTCCTTTTATTCACTCATTTAATATATATACTTATTGGCAGATTACTCTGTGGTGGGCATTGCTTTAGACAACTAGGTAATCACTAAACAAAAGGGCCATAACCTCTGCTGTATGCATACCTACTATATTGTGCGGGGAATAGACAGTACACAACCAAGAAATAAAAAAATTCTGTTGTGGAGATATATATGCACTAAATGTTAACCTTTATTTTTGTCTTTGTATCATATTTTCCTTATTTCTCTCTGGATCAACTTTTACCTATAAAACCACTTTTCATAGGTCTTGGAAAAGTTAAATTGGTGTGTAAGTATGTGTGTGTGGAAGAGAAGTGGGGTGTGTGTGTGACAAAAGTACATTTTGCCTAAACTTAGATATTAACTATTTTATAAATAAGAAAACTGAGGAATAAAGTTACTGCTAGGAATGTCTGATTCTAAAGTCTCCTACTATTATGCTATAATACCTCTAAGAAAGAATGCAGTAGGAATAAATGAATAAAAATGGGAGTACGGGGTTTTATTAATAACATTTTTCTTTGTGTGAATTTTCTGTTTTTCTGATAGAATTTATCCCAGCTCCTCTTTCCCTTCCTCCCTCCCTCTTTTCTTTCCTTTCTTTCTTTCTTCCTTCCTTTCTTCCTTCCCTCCTCCTTCTCCTTCTTCTTCTTCCTCTTCTTCCTCTCTCTCTCTCTCATTAAATCAAGGTAGATTTAATTCCTTGGGCAATGATTAGGTTAAAAGAATTTGAAACAGATTTGTGCTTCTGTTTATTGTTTACAATTTTTGTTCTCTTGGGTCTCCAGCTACTTTTACTTTACAGAGAAAGAAGCTGAAAGAATTTCTTTTTGTATAATTTCTTTTGGCCTTATGCCATTATTATTCTTTGTGTAAAAAAAAAAAATCCTCAGAGATTCCTTTTAATTTCAGAGTAATGTATTTATTTAAGATTCTTGGACTTACAATTCTAGAACAATTAGACTCTAACCTATACTTATATTTACAGTAATTTTTTTCTACATTGCAACAAAAATTACAGTTCCATTGATCTGAGAGGTCTCTTAACACAGTGTGAGATTTCACGTATCATTGCCCTAAGTCAGTATTATTTATTTATTTATTTGAAATGTCAACCTTTCTTCTCATTTGTCTGCAGAATTGTAGCACAGCCAACTCTTTCTCTGTGTTTTTAGTGACTTGTTATCCAAACTTAAGTTTGCAGAGAACTTATACTTTTCTGCTATTGTTTATACATTTGCATGAGACATTAGAGTCTGGTACTAAGAGGTAGAATTTAGCCAAAAAGTATCTGTAAGAAGGATATCTATCTCCTGAAATCACAGGTACACACACACCTGCACACACAGAGATGCACACACATGTATACACATGCACACACGAGCAAGCATTCTTCGGTCCCAAAAGTATCTCTCTGGGATTGCTTCTTCCCCTTCCTCATGCACAACTAGGTGATACAGTTAATGCTCAAAAAACTATACTTGCTTTCTTTTTATGTTTAACTTTCTTACTAAGCCCATTTACTATAAACCTAACTTATAATGAATAATCTTGTCAGCACAAAATAAGTCAATTATAAGTAAAATGATTTTCATATGCAATGTAACAGGCCTCAACAATTTTTAGGATTGTAGCTGTTTCTGCTCCCTGGATAATTAAATATCTGTATAGAGCTTTAGCATGCAATTTTGGGGCCAGGAACTCCCACTCAGTTTTCTAAATATATTTCCATAATATTATTTTACTAACATGACTATAACCTGAGACTACAAGATTTCTGTTTCACCTGCCTCTTTTCTTTCTTGTTTATACATGCCAGGTACATTCTAAATGCCATGTCACTGTGCTTCTCTTCTTTCATATCATGTGGGATGAAAAAAGAAAAGTGCAAATTTGCAGGAGGTCAAGTGAGCTGCGATATTTTCAAATTTCTGTGAAAATTTTGTATTGGTGATGTGGAATTAAAGTTTTACACAAAGTATAGAAAGTCAGTGGTCCAATTTACTATTTCAACTTCATCTTTGATAAAACAGGGATCCAAATGAATATCACCTTTACATAAAAGGACATCAACTCAATGGGACAAAGTGTCATTTCTAACTTTTCCAAACTCATTTCCTCCCACATGACCCACTGGCCACTTTTACTTCTAGGGTTCTGCATATATGGTTCTCTTTCATCTTTAATGCTCTAATTACACCTCCTTCCTTGTACATGTGGCAAGCCCAGTTCTTCCTCAGAGAACATTGATCACTGCTATCGTAGAGATTTCTAGGATGTACATTTCTGCAGACTGAAGAACAGATGGCTGCATCCAAAACACGATAGTAGTGCATTACACATCAAGGCGATAAACACTGCAGGAGAATGAATGCAATAAATTGTTGTTAGACCTAACCACCCACTAAATTCTAAAGAAATTAGTAATATTTTTCCTCATGACCTAACAGAGAATCTCATGTGTAAGAAATGTTGGCCCCCCATTTTACAATGCTGCCTTATTTCTCCAATCTCACCTCTGATGAGAATTTTATTGATGGGAATAATAGCAAATGCAGGAGAGTAGAAAGAGGAATCTAATATTCAGACTCAATACATCACAATATTTAAAATGTCCCATATTCAAAAACAACACAAAGCAAATATGAAATGAGGAAAAGATATTTGAACAAATAAAGTCAGAAAACTTCAAGGATTTAATAAAAAATGTTAATGTATAAATGCATATATACATGAATTCCACAAACCTCAAATTAGATAACTCGAAGAGATCTGTAAAAAGATATGCCGTAATCAATCTGCCATCCCTTGTGGGAGAGTCTGGGTGAATTAACAACTAGTTTCTCATCAGAAGTCATGGAGACCAAGAGAGGGGTTGACATGTTTAAAAGGCTGAAAGTTAAATATATATATATATATATATATATATATATATATATATATATATATATATGTATATATTTCTACGTCCAACAACACAATCCTTCAAAAACATCAAAGAAATTAAGACATTCTGGTTAAACAAACAGTGGCAAAATCTGTCAACAGCAGACCTACTCTCTCAGAAATACTGAAAGGGATACTTCAGGTAAAAAATGAGAGAAACATTGGGAAGCAGAAAAATCTACAACTATGAAATAAAGAACAGGGCAAGGTAACTATGTAGGTAAATATGAATGATATTAAAGATGTATATGCTTAGGTAAATTCTTTTTAACATTATTTGATTTAATAGATAACTGTATTAAGCAAAAATTAAATAATTTATGAGTTTGTAATGTATAAAGATTTAATCTGTCTCATTATAATAGAAAATTAAGAGAAAGAAAACAGAATTATATTGAAGTGTTATATATAGAGATAGTTCTACTGAAATTAAGTATATATTAATCTAAACTAAAAAATTTTAAGATAAAATATTTATTTTTAATATTCAGGGAAACTGCTTAGAGATATTTTAAAAAGTAAAAAAAAAGGAAAAAATGGATTCTTGCTTCCATATTGTTGTGATACTTTACTAAGAAGAATGTGTTTCAGCTCCATCCATGTTAATACAAAAGTTTTAAAGGCTCCATCTTTTTTAATGGCTGAATAGTATTCCATGGTATAAATACACCATGGAATATTTAATCCATTCTTGGGTTGGTGAGCATTTAGGTGTTTCCACATTTTGACAATCATAAATCAAGTTGGGCACACCTCATGGGGGCAGAACACAAATATAAGAAGGACTTTACCTAACAAAGGCAAACATTGTAACCTAATTCTTTTATCCTTAATTAACTTAAAATAACAACAACAACAAAAAGTAAAAGCAAAACAAAACAAAAGAAAACCCAAACAAATCCTCAAGGGACTTAATATATTAAATTTAAAATATCTATCAAAAATGAAAGTAGTTATGAAAAGTTAAAAAAGTAAAATATACATGAGACTTATACAAAACAAATAATAAAATGGCAGACATGGATGTTAGTTACATTTACACTAAATATAAATAAACTACATACTCCAAACAAAGGCAGAGGATGTCAGAACAGATAAACAAACAAACAAAAAAAGATCTGCCTATATGCTGTCTATAAGAGACACATTTGAGATTCATGTTTACAAACAGGTTGATAGTAAGAGGATGGGAAATATATAACATGCAGACAGTAATCCAAAGAGAAATGGAGTAGCTATATTAATATTAGACAAATTTAACTTTAACCCCCAATGAATATTATTAAAAACATAAAGGCTATTTTATTATTAAAATGCTCAATCCACCCAAAAGATTGTATAATTATAAATTTATGCCAAAAGACATGAAATAAAGCCAGACAGATTAAAGACAAATATATGCAATACAAAAAATAGCCTTCAATATTACATTTGTTAGACTTCCTTTATAGGGATTTTCTAGACAGTCTATTTTGGAAGAGGGAGTACAATTAGAGATTTTGAATATATGGGTAGTATATTATTATCCGAGAAAAAGATAATCTCAAATATGATATTTTCAGAAAAGTTTATTTTCAATGGATTAAGCAAGAATAAGTCCTTGACATATATATTCTGTCCTTAATTTCTACACTGTTTTCTTGTTATTGGCCCCATGTCCTGTCACAACTAGGAGCACAAGGACAGAGAAACCCAGTGGAAATCTAAGAATCCAAGAATGGATCTCTTAATGTTAATACCATTTTTCCACTAGACCAATCTTGCTGTCATCTTGGAAAGAGGTCTGAAGTTCCAGGGTGTTCAGGCTTCGAAATTGCTCAACATCCAGACTCTCCGTCCACTTTCTGCATGTTACATCTTACCTCTGAGTCTCTTCCAGCATCCTCTCCTAATCTGGAGTGCCAGATGCTCCTCCTGGCATTAAGATAATGGGAAGAAGGGTGGGAAGCAGATTTAGAAGGAAACAGTAAAACTATTTGGCACTGTGGTCATTTGGCTACTGGCTACTTGTGTGCGCATATTTCTTAGCTTGTAAAAAGTTTCATATGGCATATTTCATTAGATGATTAAAACTTCAGATAAAGCATCTTACATGTAGCAGTTAGAAATCTTGCAGAAGATGTATAAATAAATAGCTTATGTTTTGGAGGATAAATTCCATAAGGTACTGGCCAGTTAATTAGACTACCCCAAATTTTTAAAAAAGTCCATATTTTCTTATATATGTGTGTGTGTGCGTGCGTGTGTGTGTAATTCATTTACTCCTACATAAATTTAACAGCAAAAAAAAAAAAAAAAAAATTAGCACATTTATTAACTACTATCAGCTGAAACCTGAGGATTCAGTTAAGACTGACATAATCTCTGCTACTTGCAACCCAAGAGGGAAAAATTAGGTCTAAAAAAATGAAGCACAGTTTATTGGAAAATTTTAAGAAAATATCCTAAATCAATAAGTTGTCTTATCAAACTGTAACTAAGCATATTCTGGTTCAATGTTTTAGCTTTACTTATTAAAAAATGCATAGTTTATAAAGCAGAGTCTAGAACTGAAATTCCCTGACCCCATGGCCATTGATTTTGCAAACTCAGTTACTGACTCTGGTAGATCATTAAGAATTGATCATCTTTATTTGTAAACACTGATTGGTTCTTGGTCTTTTTCTTTTCTATATCAGCCTTCACGTGTATCAAACATACGAAATTCACATTTTTCTTAGGACCTGGGATAACATTTTTGAAAATGGTATCTTTAAGAATAATGTCCTTTACATTTGGACTACAATTAGCTAAACCAAAGAATGCAGGTAGTTTTATAGGAATGTCTCAGATTTTTGAATAATCAACCAAATTTAAAATTGTGAATTCCTTCAACTACTCAAGGTAATCCTTTTACCATTGTTTTAAACCCTATAATTTTGTTCTGAACAATCCAATCTAATTTAAATAAATAGAAAGTGCCTACAAACTGTATAGGCAGAGATTTATTTTCTTAATAACAATAAAATCATTTAATAAAGCTTCAAGAGTGGAACAATCTATTATGCATTTTTAAATAGGTAATTCTTTCTTTATTGATGCTGCCCTCATTTTAATTAATAATCAACAGATAGGAACAGGGACTTCAGAATCTGTGCCGTGATTTTGCATTTAGAAGTTGATCTCAGCATGACTATTCAGATGGGAAGAGTGTTTTCTGGTATAATACACCAGACACCTTTAATTCAGAGAACAGGGTAAGTCAGCCCAAACCGAATAAGTATATTAATAAGTACTCCAAAAAGTCTGAAATAGAATCTCAATCCCTGGAAAGAATCTATGGGGGTCAAAAGTGAATATTCAGACATAAACTAAGGATGACATATAAGAGTTGTAAGTGATGTCTTGCCTACTCTATTTATGGAAAACATCGTGCAAATCCTTAATGTGACCCACTGGGTTGTGTATAAGTCACTCTCTGAAGAGCTTTTCCATGCTGACCCTGCTGCTCTTCACTTCAGGTCCCCAGCCACACAGTCCTCCTTGTTCCTGGAACAGGTAAAGCCTGATCATGCCTCAAGACATTGCACAGTGGCTGCCTCTGCCTGGAACGCTCTACCTCCCAAGGCCAGCTCCTGCTCATCATTCGCTTTTCAATTCATTCACCATCTTCTTAAAGCTTCCCTTATCATTTTTCTATTTTACTTTTTTCTTTTGACTTTGTCTGATATTTTATCTGAAATTATTTCATATATTGGATCACGTTACTCTCCCTATCTTTGCTGCTGGAATTAAGCATGAGGAGAGCTGGATTTTTGTTGTTTTGTCCTTATTATCCCAGTGCCAAAAATACAGTCTGGCTCAAGACACATGATAAAGGTTGTATGAAACTTTATATGATACCATGAAAGGCCGTCTAACAGGTGAACAACTGCGTATATCTGGAGCCCCTATTCAAAATCTCATTCTGCTACTTCCTAACTACGTAGCCTCAGTTTTGTCTTCTCTAAAATGCTAATAATATGCACCTACTTAAAATTAGTTTGAAAAGTTAGGTAAGTTGGGCGGTGTCTGTGGCTTAAAGGAGTAGGGTGCCAGCCCCATTTACCAGAGGTGATGGGTTCAAACCCAGTTCTGGCCAAAAAATTTAAAAAAAAAAAAAAAAAAAAAAGAAAGAAAGAAAAGTTAGGTAAGTTTATGTTTTATGAAGTATTTCGGATCAGTGTCAGCCATATATTTTAAAGAAAAATGCCTAGGCTCAGCTTCTGTAGCACAGTGGTTACGGTACCAGCCACGTACACCGAGGGTGGTGGGCTCAAACATGGCGTGGGCCAGCAAAAAAACAGCTAAACAAATGCAACAACAACAACAACAAAAATAGCTGGGCATTGTGGTGGGTACCAGTAGCCTCCCAGCTACTTGGGAGGCTAAGGCAAGAGAGTAGTCTAAGCCCAGGAGTTGGAGGTTGCTGTGAGCTGTGACACCACAGAACTCTACCAAGGGTGACAAAGTGAGACTCTGTCTCAAAAACAAAAACAAAAAAACAAAAAAAAAAAAAAAAGAAAGAAAAATATCTAAAACATACATGCATATAAGACATCATGTGCAACATAACATCAAACATGTGTGTTTTCTGGGTGTGTCCCGATAATTTCTGTGAGTGGTTTTAGAATTTTTCTCAAAATAGCTGTGCATGCTACTTAATGATGCTTCAGTATTGCCACCAGAGTTGAAACCTCTTTGCCACTCCTGATCTGAGGATCTGTGTACTTTCTGTGTATGCATTGTTTTCCATTAATTCTAAGAACAGTTTATTTGATTTCTTTAGTAGTTATAAATTAAGAAAACCATGGACACTTTAGAGAAAATATGACCCAGAATCTAATGCCACAAGTAAGAAGATCCTTAATACTTTTACAGCATCAGAGAGGGGAGAGCAGTCTCCACATACTTTCTCAGCATCCCTTTTCCATCTCACGACCCCCAGATCCCCTGCACCAAACACTTCCCCTCTGCATTCAATACCTGTGTTCTTTACGTTCAGCCTTCCACGTTTTGGCCGCTTGCTCATTCAGCAACCAGAGTGAGCTGGTTTTCTGTCACTCTGTTGCTCAAACTCCCAAGTCAGGGGTTTAGATAAGTAGAAAATACAATAGAACAATTTGCAAACACATGTTTCTATAGTTCTGACACCATGTGGAGGAGCAAAGGGGAATCAGAATTCCCCAATCTAATCTTTAGAATCCTTAAGAAGTCATGACTATTTTGACTTATTTAATTTTGTGGATGACATTCCTGCTTAATAGGGCTGGGGTTTTATCTTCTCTGGGTTAATGGTTATGACATTTTTCTTCATTACACAAAATAATGTAGATAAAATGATCACAACTTTATTTTAGATATTTGAAGGATCAAGTGTAGAACATGATACTTCATTTGATTCAGAGGAAGATGGTTAAAAATGCAAGTAGTCAGTGAATATGTAGAGTGAAAAAAAGCTTTGAGCAAGAAGCTGTAATACATGTTTTGTTGGGATTTGTTTTCTTATACAAAATAATATACGTTTGGCACCTTGGACTAGCATTGTACATACTGTTGAGCAGATAAAATAAATTTAAAATGCAGTAAAATAGAAAGAAATAGATAATGTGGAAATACACACTTACAATAACTTGAGACTTGAACAATCTGGCTTCAAACTTCCACATCACACTGAAATGACAGGCTGTCAAGTGAAGCTCATCCTTGATAGCAGCTTGGTGTTTGTATCTTTGGATTTGGAAATAGGAGAACCTAAGTAGAAAAAGGACAACTTTGAAATCCTTCCAGTGTAACTTGTTAGAAAGGGACTGAATTTTCTATGTGAGGCTCTGTGTTACCATAGGCAATGTAATTCTTCTTTCGGGGCCTCAGAAACTTCACTTAAAAATAATGGGTTTAGACAAGAAATATCTGAGATGTCTTTTAGATCTAACACTTTATGTCAACCAAAACCTGTCTCTCCATTCTTCCTATTCTTTCTCAACCTATTTTTTTTCAAATTTGTTAGCTTTCTACTTAATCTAAGGCATACAAATAATTTTCTATCCCTTAATGCTTAGAGACATATGTATGTGAAGGGACAAAGTGCTATTACAGAAGGGAGAAAATAAAATATATTGAGAATAATAACATAGGAATGCTTAATTCTCAGAGTTTTACATGAGCTGTTTTCTTCTAGGAAAGCATTATAAATCAACCGCATGGTGAGAGTATAAAATTTACTTTTTGGAGCTCTTTTGTGAGCATGGTAAAATAAATTAACATAGGGTTATAGAAGGGGAAAGAAAAAAATGATAAACAACAGAAGATGTAGTGCTGTCTTGAGAACTAATTAAGTTAACTTCTTTACTGAAGGGACCATATAGCTGAGGGCCGTAAGAATAACACTTCTCCCATCCAGATAATAGGTCTAATACAATACACGCAGACAGTAATTAAAATCAGTCCTAGCAAAATATTCTCTCAGCACTTGTAGAAACTAAATGTATGGTCAAAACTCAATCTCTTAAACTAGAGCCTGTCACCAACTCACCAACTCATACACCAATCCCGCACTTAAGAGAGAAAAAAAAAAAAAAATGAGAGGAAAAGTCAATTTGATATTAAAGTTGACCTTGTACTTATTCTTTCAAAATCATCAGTAAGGGAATACATTTTGAGTGATTGATTGTCCATGCACACTATGGAAAGTATTTATCATTAACTATGGTACATAACAAAATGTGCATGTAATTCATTTTATGGAGCTCATTTTACAATCTAATATGGAAGGTATTTGATAAATGAATTTCCTGGAAAACTCTCTGCCCATCATGATAGAACTTGGTTATTCATCAGTGGACTGGCTATTCTGTCCCCTACATCCACTTGCCTTCCTTTCTGCCTTGCTTTTCCTGGAGGGCTGATAGCTGGGGCCATGTTATCCAGACTCCTTTGAATAGTAGTTGAGTTTTGGCCAATGAGAGGTACCAGCCAGAGACTGGGAAGCCAGAAGTAAGAGAAGTCTGGACGTTTTCTTCTCATCTCTCTCACTGCAATCCTTTACCTGACGCCACAGCTCTTAGGAAGGCAACTTCTCTTTCAAGCTTTCAGCTTATGCCTGGTTTCAGTAACCCTATCTGATTTCCTTTATCCCTTAGGTCCAAGGGTAAGAGTAGCCTCCTGCTGCTGCCAAAACTTAAATATGTCTATTGTTTTTCCTAAACTGGCTGGTACCTTGTTAAATTATCCCAGTGTTCCATTTGTTTGCTGCAGGATCCCTGATGGATAATGATTAACAAAACTAAAAACATGGTTAAGCCGGGGATCAAAATGAGTATTCAAACCTTTAAAGAAAATTTGTAATTTAAATACATAAAAATACATTCATCAGTCTTTTGATATAATGAAAATATATTTTCTTGGAATACATGCCTATTGATTAAAATGCCCGTATGACATACACGATTGTCACGATAAGGCGTCACACATAATTCAGTTTCTGATTTCAGTGTCGTCTGAGTGGAATGAGAACTTACATTTGTAAAATAAGGACATCATCCATCCGCAAGTTTTCTTTCTCTTTTCTATTTCTTCATGCTCACCTAAAGTAGCAGCCCTTTTTGTGTGCAATGTTCTTTATCGCATCTTTATAAAAAAAGAACCTACTTGGTTTTCATAAAAACAGTGACTCTTTCATTCTGTGCGCTAATTAAATATCACATAAATACAATGTAATTCAGTAAACAATTACAATTAAAAGCACAAGTGGAATATATGTATTTGAAAAAACACAAATTATTCAAATAAACAATGCAAATAGCAGTAGCAAAGTGTCAAGGTTTCACAGAAGAGCCTGCTGGCTCTGAGTTTGTGACTTTTCCTCAGAAAATGCACCCTGTTGATTAAGCCAATGTTTACTTAAGTAGAAGATGATTATTGGAGTTTTAGTTTTTGATTGGAAAATCTACAAATAAAATTAACTTAAAATACAAAAGTGTCCTATGTACATAACAACCTCAGACTGAGAAGGCTGTGAAATAGTCCCAAAAGTAGTGTAGAAATTAATATCTAAAGTATTAGAGTAGGGTTTAGCTAGAAGAAAGGGAGGAAGATTATTCCCTAAGAAAGAATAGCATATGAGGATGTTGATTGACAAGGGGACGCACTAAATTTAGAGGAAGAGAAAACGTTTAGTTGAGATATGAACCCAGGCTCGCTATGCGATACTCTAAGAACTGACCAAGGTTTTACCTGTAAAATTAGATACTCAATTTTACAGGGAGAGGTGGGGAAAGGAAGAGCAGAAAGAGGGAAGGTGGGAGAGGGGTGGGGCTTTGGTGTGTGCCACACCTTTTGGGGGCAAGACATGATCATAAGAGGGACTTTGCCTAACAAACGCAATCAGTGTAACCTGGTTTTTTGTACCATCAATGAATCCCCAACAATTAAAAAAAAAAAAAAAAAAAAAAAAAAAAAAACACCTCAAAGGAATGAATAAGTGTTGAATGGCATGGTTTGTGAGAGAAGTTCTATGTAATGGTTGTTCTATTTAAAAAGGTCAACCTATTCTTGCTTATGTGAAGGAGAATAGGTTTGTCTCACCTGGTAATTCAAAGTCCTGAGAAGGCGCACTTACACTTCACCAGTCCTCAGGCATCCCAAATTTAAAATGTTGAAAATTCCAACTTTGTAAGCAGCTCTTCACTTGGCCATTATTCAGTTTGTCATGACTTCCAGCCAAGATGATGCTCTGGAAGCGGCCAGCACATGCTGCTCTCATGGAGAACACCAAAAGAAGAGAGCAGGTATTCAACTTCAAGTGGGTTGTCTTGGACAGAGCACCAGGAGTCAGCAGAGGAGCAATGGGGGTCCCCAGAGAAAAGGAATAGGAAGGAGGGTGATAAGCTGAGCCAATACAACCAAAGATCTTAGAGGCATCCATCTGTGGGGAGGTGGCAGGTGAGAGACACCCGGGCCCCACACTCCCCTGCAGACTGCAATGTGAGCTATGAAAGGTCCCCTCCTCCCACAGGCCTGTGCACTGACCCTAGGAATAGGCTGGAAGGTACACAGTGGCATTGTTCCAGGGAGGGGTTCCAAGCCCTGTGCACTGCACGTGGTGCCATCCTGGAGATCTAGCCCCATAGGGCTGAATCTGCACAGGGTCCAATTCTGCCACTGCTGGACCAGGCAGGGAGTGAGGAGCTGGGCACTCTCACATGCCTTGAGGTCAAGTGCTATTGGGCACTGCTGCTTCTACTGTCATGGGGTACCCAGGAGGGAGCAAATGCACACAGACATCTTCTCCCACTGATGCTGCCCTTGAACCACTTACTCTGTGAGACCCTGGTGGGAGTAACCCACACAGCTGCTCATCCGTGCTGAGGCCAATGAGCGGGCCCCACCCAACCTGCTTCTGCTGCTGGGGGATCCAAGCACCAACAAATTCACAAACTGCCAACCTCTACTGCCACCATGGAGAGGGACCTACCTTGACCCCAACCTTTCAGCAGTGGCCTGGGGACCAGCTCACCCCTCCACATGAACATCACCTAACATCTGCATGATCTGTGACAACCCCAAAGGAAGGGGAGAAGCAGAACAGCAGCGGTGGGGACAGGTACAGGGGGCATCTGGCCCTCTTTTGCTTGAGCAATCTTCCAACATGAGCTCAAGCTCACCACGTAGGGGCTAGAGAACTGGGAACTACCAAACATAGTGCATACCACTGGCCCCTGAATACACAGCCCTGCAGGGATCTAAGTTCCAACTGACACAGATTACCAGCAACACCACAGTGGGTACTTTAGGTAAACGCCAAAAGGCAAACTTCCTCTCCCTCTTTATCCTGAGCATCTGAGTTCCTAGCCGAGGTAACAGGTTTACCACAAAGCTATCAGATCCTCAGGGAAGAGATTTCAGATTAGAAAAAGCCAGCATAAGAATGCTGACAATATGAAAAAAATGGGATGAGAAAGTCAAAAGCCAGCACAAAGACTAATAATTCAAGACATGAATGAAAAATTCACTAAAAAGATGAACATCATTAAAAACAAAACAAAACAAAAAACAAAAAAAGAAAACACTTGGGGTGGTGCCTGTGGCTCAGTAGGTAGGGTTCTGGCCCCGTATACTGAGGGTGGAGGGTTCAAACATGGCCCCAGTCGAACTGCAACAAAAAATAGCCATACGTTGTGGCCAGCGCCTGTAGTCCCAGCTATTCGGGAGGATGAGGCAAGAGAATGGCCTAAGCCCAGGAGCTGGAGGTTGCTGTGAGCTGTGATGCTGTGGCACTCTACCGAGGGTGATAAAGCGAGACTCTGTCTCTATAAAAACAAACAAACAAAAAAAGCCCTTGAAAATAGGAGTCATTTAAGGTATTTCACAGTACAATGGAAACATTTAACAACAGCCTACATCAAGTAGAAGAAAGAATTTCAGAGTTTGAAAGTAAGAACTTTTGAATTAGCCCTGTTAGTCAAAAAATGAAGAAAAGAATCAAGAGAAATTAAGGAAGTCTCAGAGATATAATGGGTTATGTGAAATGCACATCACCCTAGGTTTCTTGAAAGAGAAGACGAAAAAGCAAAAAGCATGGAAAATCTATTAGAAGGAATAGAAAAAGTTTCCTGGTCTTGTGAGGATTTTTTTTTTTTTTTTTTTTAAGGAGGCATCTTACTCTTTAGCCCTGGGTAGAGTGCTGTGGGGTCATCACAGCAACCTCCAATTCATGGGCTAACGCAATCCTCTTGCCTCAACTTCCTGAGTAGTTAGGACTACAAGAACCTGCCACCATGCCTGGCTCGTTTTTCTGTTTTTAGTAGAGACAGGGTCTTGCTCTTGCTCAGGTTGGTGTTAACTCCTGAGCTCAAGCCTTGGCTTCCCAAAGTACTCGGATTATAGGCATGAGCCACTATGCCAGCCCCAGGAATTTAGATACCCAGATGCAATAAGGGATGAACTCTTAAAAGATTTCTTGAACATAGGAAATTACCATGACACAATCATCAGTTTGTCTACAGTCAAAAAGTGGAGGAGAAAATCATACAGGCTGTGAGAGAAAGCATAAAGTGACATAGAAAGGGGGACCCGGAAGACTAACAGAAGACTTCTCAGCAGAAGCCTTACAAGTTAGACAGGTCTGGAGTCTGATTTTTAGTATTCATAAATAAAATAGCAGTCAGATAAGAATTTCATATCCTGCAAAATGAAGGTTCATTAATGAAGAAAAAATAAAATCTCTCCTACATAACCACAATCTAAGGGAATTTGTCACCACAAGACTTCCTCTACAAGAAATGTTTAAAAAGAGCTCTAAACACTGAAAAAAATGGTAGGCATACTCACTACTGTAAAAACACTTGAACATAAAAACTTACAGACCCTATAAAACATTCATGTCAGGGAGAATACAAAGCAAACGTGTAGCAATCAACATGGTGAATGGAACAGTACCTCCCTTACCAATATGCACACTGAATGTAAATGGTCAAAATGCTTCCACTTAAATGACATGGCTTAAAGAAAAAACAACACTTCTTGGGGGACAACACAATTATAAGAGTGACTTTACCTAACAAATGCGAGCAGTGTAACCTGGTTCTTTGTACCCTCAATGAATCCCTAACAATTAAAAAAAAACAAAAAAACAAACAAACAAAAAAAGGCAAATAACTGCTCTATCCAAGAAATTGCTTTATCTTGTAAAGAGCCACATACACTCAAGGTAAAAGGGTGGAAAATTATAATCCATTCAAATGGAAATCAAAAGCAAGCAAATATAGCTATTCTTTTTCTTTTAATTTCAGATTAATACAAGGGAACATATGAGTAAGTTACATAGTTTGCCTTTGGAAGGTTGAAGTCCAAGTTGTAGCTGTGGATTTATGGAATAGATTTGGGTTATTGCTATGAATTGCATAGTGGAAGTTTAGCTTTTAATTTACCCATAATCTGAATAGTGTACATTGTAACTAATAGGTAATTTTTCATCTCCCAACTCCCTCATCCGTCCTTCTTTGAGGTCTCCAATATTTATTAAGACATTCTGTATAGGAAGCCAGTATCACCCTGATACCAAGGCCAGGAAAAGGCACAACAAAAAATGGAAAACTACAGACCCATATCCCCCATGAACGCAGATGGAAAAAAATCTCAACAAAATACTAGCAAATCAAACCCAAGGGCACATCAAAAAATAATTCACCACAATCAAGTAGGTTTCATTCTAGTGATGCAAAGATGGTTCAACATATGCCTTTGTTGACAAATGTGATTTGCACGTAAACAGAATTAAGAACAAAAACCAAATGATTATCTCAATAGATGCAGAAAATCACTGAGAAAATCCAGCACACCTTCACAATAAAAATCCTTAACAAATTATGTATAGAAGGATTATACCTCAAAATATTAAATGCCATATATGACAAATCCATCATATATGATTTGGCACATCATAATGATTTGAGTAAAACTGAAAGTGTTCCCCCTGAGAACTGGAACAAGACAAAGATGACCACTGTCACCACTGCTATTAAACATAGTACTGGAAGTCTTCAAAAGAACAAGCCAAGATTAAAAAAACAAAGGGTACCCAAATTAGAAATGAGGAGGTCAAATTATCTCTTTTTGCTGATTATATAATCTTAAATCTAGAAAACCCTAAGGTTTCCTCCAAAAGACTCCTAAAATTAATGAATGAATTCTGTAAAGTCTCAGATTATAAAATGAAAGTACACAAATCAATAGCTATTCTCAACTAAATAACAGTTATGCTGAGTATCAAATCAAGAACTCAATACCATTAATAATAGTACAAAAAATCCATAGGTGTATATTTACCCAAGGAGGATATATCTGAGTAAGAAGAAATACAAAACACTTATGAAAGAAATTGTTGATGACAGCAACAAATGAGAAAACACTGTAGGCTCATAGATTGAAAAAAAAAAATATATATATATATATATTAAAAAGGCTATACTGCCCAAAATGGTTTATAGATTCAATGAAATTCCCATCAAAATACTAATATCATTTTTCACAGAACTAGAATAGGCAATCCTAAATTTCACATGGAATCAAAAAGAGCCCAAATAGGCAAAGAAATCCTAGGCAAAAAGAAGAATCCTGGAGACATCACATTACTTGACTCCATATTATACTGCAAGGCTATGGAATGTAGATGCAAGCAGTGGTGCTTGGATAATTGGACAGCCACAGGAGAGGAAATAAACTGGTTTGCCCTGTCTTACCATACACAACAATTAAGATGGATTACAGACTTAAATGTAAGACCTGAGATGATGAACATTCTAGAAGAAAACTTAAGAGTCTTTGGGATATTGGCTTAGACAGAGAATTTATGACTAAACCCCCAAAAGCAAATATTGTGAACATGAAAATAAAAAAATGAGCCCCAATTAAACTAAAAAAGTTTCTGAACAGCCAAAGAAATAATCCACAGAGTAAATAGAAAACCTGCAAAATAGAAGAAAAAAATTTGTGAACTCTGCATCTGACAAAAAAGTCCAGAATCCATAAGGAACTCAAACGAATCAGCAAGAAAAACAAACAGATAATACCATTAAAAAGTGGACAAAAGGCATGAATAGACTTTTTTTCAAAAAAACTTAGACAAATGGCCAAAAAACATATGAAAAATGCTTAACATCACTAATCATCAGGGAGATGCAAATTAAAACCACAATGAGATACCACCTTATCTCTGCCACAATGGCCATTACTAAAAAGTCAAAGAACAACAAATGTTTGCATGAATGGGGTGAAAAGGGAATGATTGTACATTGTTGGTGGGAAAATATACTAGTACAATGTCTATGGAAAGCCGTATGGAAAGTTTTCAAAGTACTATATGCAGATCTCCCATTTGAGCCAGCAATCCCACTACTGGATATCTATTCAAAGGAAAAGAAATAATTTAATTAAAAAAGACACCTGAACCCATGTGTTTATTGCAGCACAATTCACAATTGTAAAGATATGGAATGAACATAAGTGCCCATTACCTGATGAGTAGATAATGAAGTGTATATGTGCCATGGAATACTCCTCAGTCATTAAAAAGAATAATACAATGTCTTCTGTAATAATTTGGATGGAATTGGAGACCATTATTCTAAGCAAAGTAACCCAGGAACAAAAAACCAAATACTCTATGTTCTAACTTGTAGCTAAGCAATGGGGGTGCATGGTCATACAGGGTGAGTTAATGGACACTGGGGTCTTTGAAGGGGGAGGGTGACAGGTAGGTCTATTGGGCACAATGTACTCTATTCAGGTGATGGCTATATCAAAAGTCTAGCCTTTCCACTGTGCAATTAATCCACTTAACAAACAAAACAAAACCAAAAAAATTTTCAGCCCTAAATCCACTTTAATAAAACATGAAAAAAATCATGAATGATGTATTTTAAAGTATGAAAAAAGCCACTGTAATGTACTACAGGTCTAAGGAAAAAGTTATCATGTGGATCACTATGAAAGTTTTGGGACACTGTATTATGATCCATAATTTTATTCCAAGAAACATGGACAATAGTGTCCTTTCTGATTCACCCATGCAAGTTTCAACATGCTCAGCTCATCAGTGTTGGCTGTGAGGGTTTCTACTGTTTCTCCCCACACAGATTTTACATTTATTGATTTTTTTGTATCTCTAAAGTTTCATACGGACACAAATATTATCCCTACAATGATGATTATAGTAATTGTCAATATAATCTCTATTATTTCTCAAAACTATTTCAGTTGTTTTTTAATAGTACTACATAGGTATGTATAAGAATCACATTGTGCAGTGTGACTTGATTTCTGCTCAATTTCTCTCATGGTCATTAAAATGAGAGCCAAAAACCCAATGTTAAACTTCCCTGTATTTTATTTCTTTACTGTCAGTCTCCCATTTGGCCTCACCTCCTTCTCCATATTAATTCTCTATCTGTAAGAAAGGCCATCCCTTACTGGTGACATTGGGCTGAGGAAAATCTAACAGACTTGAGAATTAAAATTGGTGGGGGATGTTATTTGTGTTGAATTCTAAGGAGAGAGACTGTGATTAATTTTTTCACTTCTGAAAAATACTGCTTTGTAAATGCCTATCAATTATTCTGGGGGAAATAAAAACAGCCATGTAAATTTTTCCTGTGCTTCTTTTCTTTGCAGCATTACCAGGTAAATATGAGACTTTTGTATGCTGATTAAAAATTCTTTGAGGTGAAGTTGAAGACAGATTTTCCATATATATTATGCCACTGGATGTCCTGCAAGCAAGGGAAAGAAGTAAATGCCACACCCACATTCAACCTTTAGCCAAAGAGAAGAACCAGGATCAGCTGTTTGCATCAGAATTCCAAGAGACTGAAATTTCACCACGGGTGAAAGGAATTTCCCCCATACGGAAAAGCTAGCAGTTACAGTCACATGATGCCCTGGATCTTCAGTAAAATGAATGTGCAAGTCTTGTTGCCTAAAACACGAGGGACCTCATTTTGATTATTGCTGAAGCTATGTCATAAGTCCATGAGAATTCATTATACTACTATTTACATTTTTATAAATATTCCCTATTTTTCATAGCAATTTTTGTCATTTTTTTCTGCTTGTTTTGTCCTAGTTTTAAGTTCACCCATTGTGGTTTTGCCCAAAGTGCTCCTCTACTATGTGTTGTTTCAGATTTATTTATGGACATAAACTATTTAACTTAATTCTTCTCCCTTTTCCCATCTCCTGTGCGCTAGCTGTGAAGTGGTCTCAAGTTCTACAGAGCCTCATGGTCAAGGTTGACTTTATGTTTGGCACTCATGCTTGCAGGGAGAATGGGGACGGAAGACTCCATTCTCGGTAAGGGAAAACACCTCCAGAAAAGGGGAAAAACAGAGAAATAATCTGAGCCAGGTGGAATAAAAGCAGTTTAGCTAACTTACTTTTAAATTAGCAGCTAAATTACTTGTCTGAGCAGTTCCTGCTATTACTAGAAGCCTGGCCTGTAAAGGATATAACTTGCAAACACCCCTGCTGAGTTTGTAAACACTCTGAAGAACAGTGGCCATAATAGTGTACAAGGCCTGGGGAGGAACATTAACCAGGCTGACCCCAGCCCAGTCAACAGTCAAAGCAAATACCCACTGTGGGGGTTTGTGTTATGGCCAGGGCAGAGATCAAGGAAATAGCTCAAGCCCTGAAATATTGACAAAGATGGAAATGTCTTTGGGTGAAGATCAGAAGAAAATTCTTCTCTTCCTCTGATTCCTCAGAGGAGCCTGCTGTTGTCATGTCTGGTTCACAGAAAACTAGAGGGGATTGACCTCCCCAAGGAATCTGCTTGTGTGACCCCCAAAAGAAGGCTATCTCCACACAAGCCTCAGGTTTTAGATTTCTCAAAGCTGCCCAAATCTTTAAAGTTAACAATTATAGATAAAATAAGAAGTAACATGCTTACTCAGAGAAACTATTGAAGTATTTATTTATTTATTTGCAGTTTTTGAACGGGGCTGGGTTTGAACCCGCCAGCTCCCACATATGGGACAAGTGACCTACCCATTCAGCCACAGACACCACCCAGAAGTTTTTAATTTTTTTTTTATTGTCATATACACATAGATCATGAATACATTTATGCATATGTGGGGTACAATGTGTTGATTTTTTTTAATACAATTTGACATGCTTACATCAAACTAATTAATATAACTTTTGCCTCATTTACTTGATTATTGTGTTAAGACATTTATCTTCTACACTTGATAGATTTGACTTGTACCTTTGCGATATGCTCCATAGGTGTGGTCTCACCGTTTACCCTCCCATCAAGTTTTTATTCCCTTCCTCAGCTTACTCTCTAAGCTAAATGAGAAAATAGCCTTCAGTAAAAGCTGAGTGGAACAGACACTCTAAGTTCACTCACTGGAACACCAAAAGCTAGCAGTGGTCCCCTATGTTCCCACCTTTAGCAACTCTATTCTGCGTGTCCTCTTTATCTCTTGCCACTTTTAACTTTATTTTTCTTCAGTCAATAACTGCCATTTCCGCAGGCTTAAAGGGCCCTGCCCCTGGGATGGGACCCTGGCACATGCTCCAGATTACTTCAGAGGCGTGACCTTCCTAAAGTGCAAACCTGAACATCTATCATTCTTCCATTTAAATTTCTGGAATTTAAATGAGGAGTCTCCTATCTTTGAAAAACTTCCTCCTTCAAGAAAATGGTGAAATTGCTTGGGATAATTGATATTGCCTCACCTACTAGGCCAGCTTACTGATGTTTCTGTGCTCCAGCCACGGCTAAAATTTGACCAGACCCTACTCTCACATTAGTGTGGTGAAAGATGAATAAAGGAGAGCTCATTTGAAAAAAATTGTTCGGCAACATACTTGGTTTCTCTCCACTGAGTCATGTAGGGACTTTCCAGGAGAGGGGAAACTAAAAATGACCTTTGGAGGTAACATATAGGTGGATGATCCATCACCTGCCATGGTAAGATTTTCTTATAAATATGAGACAGAAACTGAAACAAGCTTGGGGCTTGGAAATAAAGACATGAATGGAAACTAGTGTTTGTCAATCTGCTATGGGCCGGATCTAATGCTTCATTCAACAGCAATTTCTTAGTGAGTATCTATCTTGTGTTTGGCATGGAGTTAGGTAACAGGGTTTCAAAAGTCAACTAAATATATTCTATTCAGGTTTTGCCATCACAGAGCTTACTGGCCAACAGGAACACAGATAATTATTCATTAGTGTACCCCAGCTTGTGGAATGCTTTAAGAGAGGAAATGATGGGGTGTGGCAGAATCTATAGGAACTAAAATTAATGTTGCCTTGTTAGAACCTTCTCACTGGCCTGGCATCAGAGCTTAAGAGAAAATTGCTATAGCAACTGTGAAGTTTTATTTGTGGACATGTTTTCAACCAAACTTTGTGCTTACTAACATATGAAAGGAAAGATTAGATTTGAAGACAAAATGAAAAATGCAAGACCCAGTTTTGCCACTTCGCCATTTTGTAATTTTCAATTAACTACATGATACCTCTGAACTTGAGTTTTCCAAGCTGCCAAATGTAACCAGTAACACCTGAAATGCAGACTTTTGGGTTATGAGAAGCTCAGAATAATAAATGGAAAATCCTTTTAAAGCTATCAAGAGCTGTGTAGCCTTTTTTGTGAGCATTATCACTATGTGAACCAGCACAGGAAGTCTAAAACTGGACAGGTTTGGTCTTAGTACAAACTTATGTGTCAAAGCACTGTGTAGCTTTTGTTCTGAGCATTATGGCTTTGTGAACCAGTGCAGAGACTGAACAGGTTTTGTCTTAGTACAAACTTATGTGTCAAAACATATAGATGCTTCTAGTCTGCAATTTTTTTAAAAAGCTCTATATAGTTTCACACCAAAGTTTTTTCACCCTTTTTAAGATTTGAACTTCTCTTCCCTGAAATGATGAGTTTTAAGGGGAAAAAGCTCACATTATTGTTAGACTTTGTCTACGATTTTGGTTATGAAATTTCCATGGACAATCATGAGACAGACACTGGAACAAGCTTAGGTCTTTTGAGGGGTCAGGAGTGGATATTGTCAATGATCTGGCCGTATGGTGGGCCTTCCTACCTGTTCTGTGTGTGCTTCTCTGCAGTCCGTGTGTCTTCTGTCTTATACCTATGATTTCCTTGTTGGAGTCCTTGGCTAATGGAAATGTTTTGCCTAAATACACAGAAATTAGAATTTTCCAGTTACTTACCATCTACCTCCCTCAGATCAAAGACAGCTGAGAACTAATGACAGGCTTGTTTAGGACTATGAAAGCCCAATGTCTTGTTTAGAGTTTGGACACCTAGATTTGAGGCTAAGATTGTGCCTAAAATTGTAGGGCTTCCTTTCTATCCTCTTTTCCATGCTGCTTTACTTATTTCTCTCTCCCCCAAACATTTTGATAATAAAATGTCTCCCATCTCAATTAACCAATTCTAAGTAATTGGTTAATAATCTCAGCATGGATTTATCAAAGTAAATGTAAGAAAATTAACTTACATTAGAAGTGGTTATTATGATAGTAATAGAGGCATCATCTCAAAAGTTCTCAGTCTTAAGACCATGTTGAAGTATAGTGCTATTAAATTAACTTAGTAGTAATTTAATAACTCTTATGTGATATTTACTATAGCAAGCACCGGGGCCATATAAGATATGATTTTCCTCATTATAAAAGGAAAGAAGTTATTTAAAAATAACACAAAATTGGAATTTTATATTGTACTTAAAAACTAATACACACGGTTCCTATAATTTATGAAGTGGAACTCGTACTCAATATTCACTTTTTTTATCATCGCTTTTAATTCTTATGACAGCCCCATGAAACAATTGTTACTGCTCTCATTTGAAGATAAGGTAAATTATATCAAAGGAGTAAAATAACTTACACAAAAATACACATAGAATAAGTGATTAATTAATTATGCCCCATATTAGTACACAGTAGAACAGGTGTCCTCCATATCCTGTGCTCATTGTACTATGCTATATTTTTTCTAAGTAGAATCAAGCAAAGAAATCTCTCCAAAACATACAAAACAAATGACAAGAACCTTTGTCCAAGTGATTTAATAAATTGTCGGGTAAGGGAAGATACATAAATTAGTGCCATTGAATTAAATTTTGCTGCTCACCCACGTTTATATGTATTTCACGTAAACACAGACGCTCATATGTCTTCTCATGTTCTATTAGTATTCAGTGGTAGTTAGTGTGTGTAAATCTCATCCTCTTGCACCACTGTATTCTGTTGCAAAGGTCCTGGAAGAATTGGCATGTAGATGATATGGTCTGTGAATGTAAGGCGTAGTCTCCAGCTATGGCCTGAATGAGTACGATTTTTGCTCTCATCAATTAGGTTCTAATTCTAACTCTTGACACCTACCAGTTATGAATGAGGTAATCTTCCTGATCCTAAACTTTCATTATGGGTAAAATGGGGTGGATAAAACTCTCATTATTAAAAATATTAGAGTATGTATGTTCTGGGTGGCACCTGTGGCTCAAGGAGTAGGGTGGTGGCCCCATATACCAGAGGTGGTGGGTTCAAGCCCAGCCCCAGCCAAAACCGCAGGAAGAAAAAAAAAAAAAAAGAATATGTATGTTCTATTGTATATAAATACATTTTGCTTATCTATTCATCCATGGACACTTGGGTTGTGAATAATAAACATGAGTGTATTAATGTCCCATTAAGATCCTGCTTTCAGTTCTTTTGGGTATATATTTAGGATTGAATTGCTGGATCATGTGGTAATTCTATTTTTAATTTTTTGAAGAACAGACATACTTTTTTTTTTTTTTTTTTTACAGTAGCTATAACATTTTACATTCTTAAAGAGAAATCTGCCACATGCTTAGATAAATCTTGAGGACTTTATGAAAAATGAAACAAGCCAGTCACAAAAGACCAAAAAAAACTATATAATTCCACTTGGTAGCTGGTGCTTAGAGTAGTCAAAATCATAAAGCCAGAAAGCAAAATAGGGGCTTCCCAGGCTAAAACAGGACTGGATGCAAGTAATTATTTATTGGGTGCAGAGTTTCAGTTTATAAGATGAAAAAAGTTCTGGAGATGGATAGTGGTGATGGCTGTACATCATCACCAATATATTTACTGCCACCGAACTATACACTTAAGAATGGTTAAGATGATAAATTGTATGACCCCCCCCCAAAAAAAAAAAAAAAAAAAAGAGAGAGAGAGAGAGAAATAGAGAAGGGAGAGTGTGGGAGAGAGAATTTGTGTGTCTTATAGGACAATATTTGATAAATACATGTGCTGAAGTAATGCTCATTGTATATTTCCTTCTTTTATAAATCATTAGTCAAATAAGTATAAGAAATGTTTTAGGAGGCAGATAGGCCAATGAGGAAGTTCAAAAGAGGTTAAGGCCAGTCCTGCTGGAATTATTACTTCTTCTTTTTTTTTTTTTTTTTTTTTTGAAACAGAGTCTCAAGCTGTTGCCCTAGGTAGAATACCATGTCATCACAGCTCACAGCAACCTACAACTCTTGGGCGTAAGTGATTCTCTTGCCTCAGCCTCCCAAGTAGCTGGGACTACTGGAGCCCACCACAACGCCCGGCTATTTTTGGTTGTAGTCGTCATTGTTGTTTGTCAGGCCCAGCCTGGACTCGAACCCGCCAGCTCCAGTGCATGTGGCTGGAGCCCAAGCCACTGAGCTACAGGTGCCGAGCCTATTACTACTTTTTAAGAGGAAAATTTTAGGAAAGATGTGAATTGAAAAGGGATAAACACATAAAGACAATCCCTCTATGTGTGGTAAATATAGGCTTCTTCTAAGACTTCAGCCAGTTATCACACAGAAAATATGGAAAACAATCTGTCAATATTTGTAGCAGAGAGTTCATTGATATTTTAAAGCAATTATAGAATCTATACAGATACTCAGGGTCTATAATTACATTAAAAACAAAACAAACAAAAAAAAAGTTTGCTTCCTTAGACATATTTTCAGAGATTTAAATTTTTAGTAGTTGTTTTAGAGAGACGAAGTTTAATACTCAGAAAAAAAAAAAAAAAGTTTCTGCTTCTTTGATTATCCACTGAACAAAGGCCAAATGCAACAAAGAGGAAAAGGACATTCTTTGAACTCCCTTGAAGTAAAAGCCTTTTGTGTATTTTCTGGATTTATTAGGGAAAAAAAAAAAAAAGAAGTCAAGACAAGGGATGAGCAGGGCTTGTTTACTCGATGCCTGTGATGTACTGGTGCCATTTCTTATTTAATAATCCATATAGAGAAACAGTTGCTCTTTGTTCTCATCTCCTTCCCTCCAAAGAGCTTCAGACCATGTCCTAAGAAGAAGATTAGGAAACTTTGTCTTTGATTCATTTGAAAGGCTGTAATTGGGCAACTTCAAACCCTATTTAAAACCTCTCCGTGCTACTTGAAGGCCCACTTCTGTACAAAGGTTTCTGTTAACTCTTTCCTGAGAGTCCTAACGCCACAAGATCAAGAATAAATAAGGAATTTTTTTTCTTATATACAATCCCTTATTTCCTGATCATGAATAACAAAAAGAAAACCGCTAATAGGCCAGAAGTTCTCTCTGGTCAGATTCTAGCAACTGTGCTAGCCTTTCGTCTCTCTTCACTTTACATCATTATACAGTTTACTAAATCATTCCCTTCTACCCCGTCATTCAAGAAGATAGCAGGCACTATCAGTCACCTCATAGTGTTCTGATACTTTCTGGGCAGTTAACAATTAGAGTTGTTTACATGGGAGTCATTAGAATCCAAAATACCTTTCTATACATTTTTACAATTCTCTCACCAGGATCACTCTCCCTTTATTTTTGTTTTATAGGAGGTATTTTCTTTTTCCTTCACTATAACAGATGTAGGTAAAATTTACTTACCTCTTTTAAAAATACAAAAGAGAAAAGACAAAACATTAACTAATCTCAGTAATCAAAGATGGCTAGTGTTTTCTTTATATATATATAAGTTTTTATATATATAATGTTTTACATAGTTCTGACATAGCTGAATATTAATATATGCATTATATAATATTTTATTATGACTTTTTCATCTAATATACAAACAATGTTTAAAATGGATTTATAATATTAACAAACAAAATATGTGCAATACTATAAAATTCTTGGGCAGCACCTGTGGCTCAGTGAGTAGGGTGCTGGCCCCATATACTGAGGGTGATGGGTTCAAACCCGACCCTGGCCAAACTGCAACAAAAAATACCCAGGCATTGTGGTGGGCACCTGTAGTTCCAGCTACTCAGGAGGCTGAGGCAAGAGAATTGCCTAAGCCCAGGAGTTGGAGGTTGCTGCGAGCTGTGATGCCACAGCACTCTACCGAGGGCAATAAAGTAAGACTCTGTCTCAAAAAAAACAAAACAAAACAAACAAACAAAAAAAACTATAAAATTCTATAAGCTTTAAATTTGCCAAAATTTATTTAACCAAAATATCTAATAACAGTTGGTTGCTGTCTTTGTTATATGTGTGTAAATAAACATTATCATACATTAAAAAAACCTTTCTTAGTGCGTTTTGATTTTTTGTATACTATATATGGTGCTTTATTGGTATAGATGTCTTAAAATGATTTATTAGGTAAAGACTATGACACTTTTAGGATCCTTAATACATGACTGCATATGAAAGGGTTTTTTATTAAAGTCCACTCTGTTATGTAGTGAATCTACATTCTATTTTTCTGTATCTGCTCTAATCATGTCGGTGGAAATTTCTATGGGAACCATGCTTAGGATAATCGTATCTGCTCTGGAAATTGCCTTGGTGAATGATTAAATCCCAGCTGAACAGGCTTTGGTAGTGATTTATCATGCTTACGTATGTTTTTATCTATATTCCCACATCATCAACTTTGTTCTTGAAACCCCAAACTTGGAGGCTTAAATATTTCTTTCATTTGTACTTTGTCAGAGCAAATTTGACAGTCATGCAAATAGACACAGAATATATTATATCTCTGCAAATCCCCAGTCCACACACACATTAGAATAGCATCAATTTTATCAAAAGCCTACTTCAAATAACATCCCACAGAGAAGACATGTCTCCTTCAGTGATTTACACCTTAAATAACTCAAAGGAAGCATTGCTGAGACCTTGGGGTCTTTGCAAAATACTCATGCGAACAAGGTTCCTGGTGGCAGTCAGCCATATCCAGCTTTTGTCTGCCAGGAGTATCAACTTAATAAGTTATTCCTCTGAGTAGTATGCTGGTGGCCTTAGTCAGTTAACTCTGATCACACATTCTTTATTGGGCCTGGAAAAGCTCAGAAATGAGACCGTTTAAGTTCTGGAATATTGAAATAATTTTTTTGCATGGAGTCTTACAAAGGAACAGTCATGTGTAGCATAATGGCATTTCAGTCAATAACAGAGTACATATTTGATGGTAGTCCCAGAAGATTACATGGATAGTGGAGTTAAAAAGTTCCTATCTACATGCTAAAATTGTAGAGCTAAGCATTCCTTGCGTATTCGTGGTGAACTGGTGTAAACAAATCTACCGTGCTGCCAGGTATAAGAAAGTATAACAGTTATGATTATGTACAAATAAATGACTCTGTTATAGGCTTATTATTTGATGCCCGTACTTTTTATCATTATTTTGAAATATGTTCTTTATATTTATATAAAAAATAACTGAAAAAGAGCCATGGGCCACTCTTTCAGGAGGAATGGCAGAAGAAGGGGTCGTCATCACAGGAGATGACAGCGCCACGTAAGTTATTGCCACTAAAAACCTCCCAGTAGGACAAGCTGTGGAGAAGGAATACAGTGATGTTAACCCTAACCCCGATATATTGATGATGGGCAGGCCTCGGCTAATGGGCGGGGTTTGTGTCTTCATTTTTAACAAAAACAATTACAAGGTAAAAATAGTAACAAAAAATTAAAGATAGAAAAAAGCTTCTAAAACAAGGATATGAATAAAGAAAATGATTATGTAGAGCTGTGCCATGTGTTTGTGTTTTAAGCCAAGTGCTAAAAAAAGAATCCAAAAGTTTAAAAAAAAAAATAAAATGTTTATAAAGTAAAAATGTGACAGTAAGCTAAGGTTAATTCATGATTGAAGGAAGAAAGCTGTTTTTAAAAACCAAATTTAGTGCAGCCTAAACACTAGTCCAGTGTTTGTGACGTCTGTAGTAGGAGACAGCAATGTCTCCGGTTTTCACATTCCCTCACCACTCACTCACTTAGCCAGAGCAACATCTAGTCCTATAATTTCTATTCATGGTAAATCCCCTTATCCAAATGTACCAAATTATTTTTTTTGGCCGGGGCTGGGTTTGAACCCATTGCCTCTGGCCTATGGGGCCGGCACCCTACTCCTTTGAGCCACAGGCGTACCAATTTTTATCATACTTTTTCCATGTTGAGATCTATTTAGATACACAAATACATGTACTTAGCCACTGTGTCATAATTGCCTGGAATATTCTGTATAGTAACACTCTGTACAGGCTTGTAGCCTGGAAGCAATTGGTTAAACCACATAGCATAGATGTGTAGCAGGCTGTATCATCTAGGTCTGTGTAACTACACTCCATATAATGTTCGCGCAATAATGAAATTCATTCAGTGATGAAATTGCCTAATGAGGCATTTTGAGAATATACCCCTGTTGTTAAGGGATGTATGATAATATACTTCTATTGCTCCTTCTCTGTATATATAACATGTAATGTCTATTTATTATATATACAAATCATATTACACATATGTAATTTATATACTACATAAAAATTTCAGTTATTTTTCTAAAACATGTAATTTTAAACACATAATATAGAAACAATAACAAAGTGTCTAGGTGGAGGTATCAACAGACAGAACTCGTCAAGTAAAAGCTTTTGAAATACCATTAACCTAAGTGGTCTATCTATCTATGGCAAAATACACGCACACACAATTAAACACACAAAGTTATTCATTGATATTCACTTATTCACTTACACATAAGGCTTTTTTAAGTTAAAAAAGATTTAAAGTAGGCGTCAAATTAAAACGTCAATTTTTGTGTCTCTTCCTCTAGATCATGAACTCAAAGCTCTTAGAGAATGGGAGAGTGTCTTCTTAGTTTTTATCCTAGAGCTAAGCACAAGTCCAGTCATGAGGTAAATACATAGTAAACAGTTTTTGAAAGAGATTAATGAATCTAGGGAAGTCTGAGGCTTGTGAAAATGAATGTGATATCATTGCGAACACACTTGGTGAACTACTCTGTGCTGTAAAAAGGTAAAGCTTGCATTCAGCATTACTCCTTTATAATGAATGATAATTATGTACCATGCAGTATATGCAGTCATCACTGCAGTGAGGTGCTGTCTCCCACTTACTGTACAACAGCTAGCATTAGAAACAAAACAAAGTGGCAATCGCAACTCCTGGCAAAGATGTGGAGCAACTAAAAGTCACACACTGTAGATGGGACTACGTACTGGTCCAGCAATGGTGTTTGTTGGCATTCTCCAGAAAAAAACAATTGCGAGAGTGCACGCATATAGATAGATAGGTAGATTAGATGGATAGATTTATTTTAAGGAATTAACTTACATGATTATGGAAGCTGGTAAGTCCAAAATCTGCAGTGTGGGCCTGCAGAGTGCAGAATCAGTAAAAAAAGAAAAACAACACAGCTATACTACAAGTCCGAAGGTCATCAGGCTGAAGACCCAGGACAGAGCCAAGTTTGAGTCTGAAGTCCATTTGCAGCAAAATCTACCCCAGCTCTGGGGAGGGTGGTCTTTTGTTTTATGTAGGTCTTCAACTGCTTAGATAAGGCCCATTCACATTCTGGGGGGCAATTTGCTTTACTCAAAGGCCACTGATTTAATTAATAATTTCAACTGAAATATCCCTCATGGTAACATTCTGAACATTTTTTGACCACGTATCTGTGCATGATGGAACAGCCGACTAGACATCACTGCCGCATGACCCAGGCTTCTCATTCTTAGATGTTTTCCATAAGCAACATGAAAGCTAATGTGTGTGCAGAAATCTTTATGTAAATGGTTATAATGATTTTATTTTCAATTGTCTCAATTTTTAAACAGCCCAAAATATTCTTCAAGTGATAGAATATCTATACAGTGGCATACGACTCAGGAACCACAAATAAAATAAATAAACTAATATGGACACCAGTAAGGATGGATGAATATTAGACTCATTGTGCTGAGTAAAAAAAATATATAAAAAGGTTACACTCCATTTGTATGACATTGTGAATAAAAGCAAAATATAAAGACAGAGAACAGATATGTGATTAACAGTGGAATAGAAAAAATGTCGACCTCAAAAAAAGCAACAGGCAACTTTGTGGAGCTACAAAGACTGTTTACACCTTGTTATTTCATAAACTAGAAACGGCAGATTTAAATTATTTAAGTATTTATTTTATCCTTTAATAAAAGTTCCCAAGGAAAATATGCAAATAACTAGTCATTATACATTTTACATATGACAATGTGTACAGCATATATTATCTAAGCAGATTCCCATATACGTATCTGCAGTAGAAACAGATGAAACCCAGGACCTCAGGATGAAAATTGTCAATCTTCCTGCTTTCAAATTCATTTTGCCTGGAAGAAGTGGTATGGCTTGGCTTGACACTTGTAGCACAGTGGTAAAGGCGCCGGCCCATACACCAAGGTTGGAAGGTTCAAACCCGGCCTGGGCCTGCTAAGCAACAAAATGACAACTGCAACAGAAAAATAGCCAGGTTTGTGGCAGGCACCTGTAGTCCCAGCTACTCGGGAGACTGAGGCAAGAAAATTGCTTAAGCCAAAAAGTTGGAGGTTGCTGTGAGCTGTGATGCCACATTACTCTATGTATGGAGGGTGGCATAGTAAGACTCTCTCTCAAAAAAAAGAAGGAAGGAAGGAAAGAAAGAAAGAAAGAAAGAAAGAAAGAAAGAAAGAAAGAAAGAAAGAAAGAAAGAGAGAGAAATGCTACAGCCATGTATGAATTTTCGACAGTTCAGGAGGTAATTTTACATGAAATTTTAATTTTTTAATCATTATTGTTATTACAGTTTATCATTTAGAAAGACATTTTTCATACACTTTTTCTCTATTAATTCCATTTGAAGAAAACAAAAGCTGCCTTAGCCAGTCATCCAAGAACTTTTGACTTGAACTTAACTACCTTTGTATACAATATGTGTTGAATGTCCACTGTCTACTATGAGTGCTGGGTAATCTGATTATGTACTTACTTCTACAAACAACTTTAGGACAGTTATATCCCTTATTTGGAAAACAGGAATAGTGATGTTTGAACTTGTGAATGTATTCAAGTTCTTTCAGCTAATAATTCAATGATCCAGAACTTTTACCCACCTCTGCATCACGACAGATTTCAAAAAAAGTTTAAGTTTCCCTAGAAAATGTTCTGAGCTGGAGACAGAGACACATGGATTTCAAAATTCCTCAGCTGGTGACAGCAGTTGAAACAATCTCCCAGAACACGTTCTCAAGATAAGACATCAACTGTGTATCCAATTCTAAAATGAGGATAGAGTTGGTCAAACACGAGAGGTCATATTCACCAGGACATTTTTTCTGAGGTCTTATTAATAGAATCTTTAAACACCTCCAACATAAAAAAGCTGGGGAAAGTGACCTGAAAAATAGGCTTTGTCAGCCCCATGTTGTTACTTGCACTACTTACAAAGCCACTATTTTTTTCTGTTCTAGGGTCTCACCAATTAAATTCATCAGCCTCTAAAAATGGAGAAGGGGACAGTTAAACTATTTGTTCACAAAGCTCACATAGGCCACACGAAGTAACATCACTGCTTGTTGCCTTGGAAATAGGCAAATTCTGATTACAGTAGCCTTGTTTGGGCTCTGCTGGGACCTATCTTTCCACAAGCTATACTAGAACTTTGGAACACTGTTAAGACATTCCAAATTCAAAGTTAGTGCAGTAAATTATCAACAAAATTGAGTCTTTCAACCTAGAGGGTCCTTGTTGATGACAAATAACTGCAGTCCATCCTCTGTATTAAACACCTCATTCCAATAAAGACACTAGACCAAAAAATACAGAACTTTCCGTGCTTCCACTTTCAGCAAAGCAATCAGTACTGACCTGGGCTCATAAGTTATGTCACCAGAAGGTTGAGGAGCAAATTGCTAAGAAAGATTAGAAATCACAGTGAATCTTCTAGTCTTCAGGTCACGCCAGGTATCTCTGTCAAGATATTCTAGAGAATGCCACTAATGGAATGCAGGAAGACAGAAGTCACCAACCAGACAAAAGGGGTCATTCATGAAAGAAGAGGACAGGACAAGTGAAAATTACAGTTCTGACATTAATAATTGGAAATAAATGGAGATGCACTCAGACTGCTGTTTGTAAGCAGGGAATGAGTAATTGCATATAATACATTTCCTGGATTTGTCATTCTTCTTGCACCAGTGTGCTCTTCCTGTTTTTCATTTCCACCTTTGGTAAATTTTGTGTGATTTGTTTTATATCCTTTCTTACCCTTACACTCTATATTGGTATTAGAGTCTCTCAGTTAAAGAGAAACTCAAGGAAATTGGAGTGCCTATTATCCTGGTAGAAAGAAGAAAAACTCAGACAGTAAGTATCACTTTTGTGTCTCTGGAATGCAAATCCCAGGCTGTTCGCTAAATGCAGAGTTTTGTGTACTTTTGTCAAATCTAGTGATGATATGACCTTTGAGTAGCCTGGTGTTCCGAGGGGAAACCAAGGAAGAACCAACTTACTAAAAGTCAGACCCTGTACTAGATGGTTTTCCTTGCCATTATCCAATATCCTACCAACCAAAACAAATGAGAAATTCCAAATCTATGAAACATAAAGCATAAAATTACTTATGTTCTCATTAATCCAATGCTGATGCTGGCCTACTGCTTTTTTTTTTTTAATTCTTTATTAAATCGTAACAATGTACATTAATGCCTCTATGAGGTACAGTGTGCTGATTTGATACACAATGTGGAATGCTTGCCTCTAACTGATTAACATAACCGTCTCCTTGCTTACTTTTAGAAACCTCGAGCATCGCTGAGGCACAGTCCTTTCAAACCTTTCTCATCTACCACACTGTGCTGACTATTAATAGCTCTTCAGCCAGCTGTCTTCACGACATTAAGAGGGATGCAGACTTGAGAAATCCAAGTGGAGTGAATACAGCATTATCTGGGGCAGAAAAACCTTTTCCAAGAGGCTTTGATGTCTTCTCTCATTGGGGAGAACTGTGTCACATGCACGTTACCAAACTAGTCATTGGCAGGATGTACAAGAAAATTGTAATTGCCCTAACTATTCAGGGTGAACCTCTTTAGAAGGCTGGACTTGTTTGTTAGGGGAAATACTTGGTAGAAATTTTTGTGTGATTTATAAGAAGGATCAAGAGAACAGGCAACTGATGTATTCTTTTGACACTCATGGAACTTTAACTGTCATGTAATTTGGAATTTGGAAACTTAACAGGCAGAAATGCACATTTAACCCATTGAATTTAGTGCTCTTATCCATTGTGTTCTCCCAGTGGCTTTTTTTACATGATGGTTACAAACAAAGATTGGAAAAGGGCATGGGGATGATGATATTCTAGGCCATCACCTTGACCTGTTAAATATTCGAGAAGTCTGGACATAAGTGTGTTGTGCCTCTCAGGCTAAGTGAATAGACATCAATCCCTTGTGGTTTGCTAGGAACAGACATAAGTTCACAGCTTGGTCAATGATAAGGAAAACTTCATTGGATTTGACAAAAATGGATACACAACAACAAACATATAGTATGTGGCTAACCACAAACAAGGCCATCCCTTCTGCGTAGCTCTGCTGTTCTCTAAAACTTGCTCTCTCTTGTCAGAGCTGTCCCTGTTGGTTCTGGTCCAGTAGCTGATTACTTGAATCAAGGAATCAACGTGAGGCTAGCACACTTTTGATAAGTTAACATAGAAGTCCAGCTTCATGAGCCTATAGCAACATGTTTACGTTTTTGTTTATGTTTACATTTTTGTTTCTTCTTTTGGAATGGTAGGGCCAGGCAGGTTGAATTTTGTTATAAACATCTTGAGCAATAAAGATGAGCCATTTAAGACATTCAATCTACACACGGCACATCATCACTTCTCCCAGCAGGAAGGATGGTGGTGAAGTCAATTCCTAGCTGAACCTTGGACACTGTTAAAAGATAAACAGGATTTAAATAGACTTTATTTCTGTCTGAATTAAGAACTTTTAGACCATATGGAATTCTCCTTTAGTTAGTGAATACACTAAGTATTCAAAAATTGGAGTAATTGGAGTGGTTTACCTAATGTTAGTTATAAAAGTGATGCATTTAGCATGGTCTGTAGACTTTGATGTCTGGGTACAGAGTTAAGAAATGACTATGTTAATTTCATTAATTCAACATGCCATGTGGGAAGTACTGTGTAACACATGTGTTTAAGTTCTTACCATTAGTGTTTCTGAGACCCAAGGACAACAATGCCTAACTTTTAAGGTTGCTGTAGAAATGATTGATAATCCATGTGTGGCTTTAGTGATACCAGTACAGCCAATCTAAAATTTCAAATATTTGTCAGTGAAACAAAGATTGTAAGTTGGTGAGCTAATTTTGGTCCCATTTGTTCTCAGAACTTTGACCTACCTTCTGCACCACAGGTGAACTTAACCCTTGCAGGCAACATTTCCCAGCTTCACAATCAGCTGGTCTCTGCCTGGTTTCAATTAGTGGAAGTCTCAATCAGGAGAAGTGAAAGCAAAGCTAAGTAAAACTTATGTGCAGTATGTTATCCTCCACTAGATGCTGAAAATAGTAACAGGACATTGGTGGAGAATGATGAAATCCAGATAAAGTCTAGAAATTAGTAACATATTATGGTTGCAATAGCTAACATGGGAGGAAATTGGGTGAAGTTTATGTGGGAATAATTCTTTGAAAATTTCCTGTAAATATGAAGTTATTCACAAGTAAAGAAAGGAAGGGAAGAGGTGGGGGGGGTCAAGGGGTAGAGTACACCTTTTGGGGCCAGGACACAACTACAGGAGGGTCATTATTTAACAAAAGCAATCAACGTAACCTGGTTCTTTGCACCCTCAATGAATCCCCAACAATAAAAAAAAAAGAGAAAAAGAAAATTAGTAAACAAAAATTCAAGGTCATTTTTGTTCCTTTCTTCAACAGAAAGATTGAAATAACTCTACTTTTTTTCTGTTTTTCTTTTAAGCATGAGTGGCAGATGGTTTGCTAATATCTGACATGCTTTATGGTCCCCTATTTGGCTACGTTTTGTAACTTAGTGTGTAATTTCCTCCATTATTTACCTGTGTATTAGAAATTCAGAGTGGCATTAGCTAAACAATTTTCTCCCTCATTGCAGAGATGAAAGCTAATTTGTGAATAGTATATCAAGGACTTGGAGTTAAGAGTAGCAGGTGCTTTTATAGGTGTTACATGTTTGTGTGAGAAGAGAGGAAAAAAAAAAAAAAAGAAAGAAATGCAGCAACGGTGGCTTGGGTACCATATAAGGGTCTCCTAACAGCTTCCAAGACAACAGTTCTCTAGATGTCCCATATTTATTAGTTTACTGTCATCCCCATGATCAACTCCAGAAACGCAGTCTCAGTGACCTGGTCTCTTCACAATCTCTGAATCAGTAGGGTTTATACAGACTGATTTATGGTAACCACAAACCTTGAGGATAATTATAAACCAAACACCAAATAACCTCTTAGGCCTTTTGGGAAGCACATTTGGACCAAACTACAAATTCTTTCCTGTTAATTTACTAATATTCAAACCAAAATGTAATAAGATGGTTTGTCAGTGGGCAAGGAATAAGAACCAGAGGAGTTGATTACAGAATCTTTGTTATTCAAAGATATCGGGACATGACTGTTGATATTGTTCTACATATGTGCAGTACACTTTATGTGAAGGTATTTCCAAGCCTTCCATGTGGAAAGGGCAAAAAGACCCAAACAGGTGGTGTCCACTACTTCACATGGAACTATTTCCCTCTTCCACATTTTTTTGTTAACTATATAATTTGATTAACTTTCATATTATTGAGATATTTTATATATTCTGATCATCCACTTATTTTATACTTGAATATTCCATTGTTTTTTGCATATATTTGTGCTAATAATTGTGCAGACCTCAATTTATCTCCAACTTCTCACTTACTCATTTGATGAGGGTTTAATGATATTCTTGTTTTGTTTTTCTATTACTATTGCCATCACCTATTTATATTGTGTTTCTCCAAATAAAGGTGCCATGAATCTATTCAAGGACTAAGGTAGATAGTTAAAATTGCTAGGTTCTTAGAGTTCTGTGATGAACATTCGTCAGACAAGACCTAATTATCCTAAGCCTACTAACAATTTCCAGAGGCTGTCAAAGTAGCAACAGGGGAGCAGTACAGGAATTCAGCCATCAGCACATCTCTCTGCTGCCCTTGATTTCTTATCCTAGCTAATGAGCCCCCATTTGTAGAAAGAATTTAGGCTTAGAAAAAAGAATGCCCTGTGTTTATATAGCACTGGAAGTAGGACTTTGAGCAAATATATTTGTCTCCTAGCTTTCTCATCTATGAAATGGGAAGAGAATTTACAGCTTTTAGTGCATTAAATGTGGTAATTACAAAACAAACACCGTGTAGCACTTCAGATATGCCTTATATTTAGTAATCATTAATTTTTTGTTATCTGGAGGAAAAATATTTCAGTATCTTTATTTTATTTTAGTTTTTTCTTTGTTATTGTTTGGCATTCATTCAGGATATAAAGAGTAAGATCACACTGATTGCATTTGGTTAGATAAAGTCCCTTTTATGTCCGCCCCCAAGGTTTTCTCTGGACCCAATGAGAAGATAAACATTAAAAAAGGATAACTAAAATAATCGCCATGTAATATTATACCAGTTCCTTAAACTCATATAATTATCTGCCTTAGAAACTTGTAATCACATCTCTTATGTTTTAAGGACCTTGGTTCCTGTGCAGATGTTTGAATTCAAATTTGAATTCAACTTTTTTTTTTTTTCATTACAACTTTAATATAATTCACATCACACCTTCTACCTATCTGGGATTGAATTCAACTTCTATCTTTGAAATGCTTTGTTTTCTTCACTGAGGATTTGATAAGCGAGAATGTGGGCATCAGTGTCTTCAAGGGAAGAGATGTGGAGTCTCACAGATATGGGTTTGAATCTTGCCTCTGCTAATTATTATCTGAGAACCTGGGAGCAAGTTTGTTCATCTTCAAAATGAGAATAATAAGGAAGATTTCACATGATATTTATGAGCATGAAGAAAATATAAGATAAAACAAATGCCTGACTTGGCAAAATACAGCCAAAATGGGGAATAGTGAATGCAATTGATGGTATTTAGGTTTGCTATTACTGAAATAATTTCGGTCCTTTATTTTGGAGAGCTCTAGATTCATCTGGATAAACAATGAGATGAGTTCTAGGATAACTGGTTCTATATTTGATACTGTTCTCCTGCACTGAAATCACAATATATTTCCTTTTCCTCCTACAACTGGAATATCTCACATCATGCCATTACTTTCTTAGACACTCCAAGTGTCACCTCTCTGGGTCAGTAGAACACCAGCACAAAATTTCATTCCTAGATAAAATTGAATCTGCTATGCCCTATTTATTTATTTGTTTTTATTTTCTTTTTCCCCCATTTTTTATATTGGGACCTTATTTCCCTAACTCCAGTGGTTCTCAACCTGTGGGTTGTCACCCTTTTTTTACAATAAAAATACATGGTGGCATTAGGAAGGTTGAGAACCGGTGCCCTAAATTCTTGATTTCCATTCATTTTCTCTTATTTGTGCTTATCTCCTCTGCATTTAATTACAACCCCATGTTGCAGTTGCTATCATGGAATTACAGTAAGAACAAATTACTAGCTGTTAATATAGACAAGTTTCACTCTAATTAGTTTAATAATCCACTCTCCTGTCCATACAAGAAGTAATAGGCTTATGGTTTCCACCTGTTTGCCTATATTCTTCATACGTCACTTCTGCTATGTATTTTTCTTTCTCTGACATAGATAGTGATAGTCTCTGTTATCAAGAAAATTGACATCATATAACTCATCTGATGAAATTATATTATATGAAGTTTCAGAAGCCAAGCTTCAGGCTGTATCACTATTTCTTTATTCATTCGTTTACTTACATCTTTAACAATAATAGATGTAAGAGGTACAAGTACAGTTTTGTTAGAAGGATTTATTATGTAGTGGTGAAATCTGGGATTTTTGTGTGCTCATCAGGCAATTTCTCACCCCGTTCCCACCCTCCAACCTTTCTGAGTGGCCAGTGTCTAATATTAATCTCTCTATGTGTGTATGCATTCTTTAGTTTCCAAATATAAGAACATGTGGTATTTGACTTTCATAGTTATTTCACTTAAGATGATGACCTCTAATTCCATCCATATCGTTACAAGAGACATAATTTAATTCATTTATGACTGAGAAGTATTCCATCATGTGCATACATCACATTTTGTTTATCTGAATTCTCCACTGATAGACACTTCAGTAGATGATTGAGTCCTTTTTTTGCTATTGCTATTGTAAATGTGCTGCAATCAACATTTTAGAGGCAGGGGTTTTCTATGTTGCCCCAGCTGGAGTTCCATGGTATATGATAGGCTCAAGTACTGTATATACTCAAGTATAAGCCGAGTCGAAAAACCCGAACTCGGCACAAATTTTGTGCCAGAAAAAACTCGGCTTATACTCGAGTATATACGGTAATCCTCCTGCCTCAGCATCCCAAGTAGCTGGGACTACAGGTACATACCACCAGGATTTTATATAAATATAATTTTTTTTAGATATTTAGATTTTATATATATTTAGATTATGTATATTTAGATTATATATAATCTACATACATTAGATATATACTAATCTAATAGTAGATATTACTATTTTTAGATATTTAGATTTTATATATATTTAGATTATGTATATTTAGATTATATATAATATATATACATTAGATATATACTATACAGACTTATTTCTTTGATAAAGAAATATTTATATTTCTTTATATTATAAAGATAAATATAATGAATATTTATTTATATTTATTATAATATATTATAAAGATAAATATGATAAATATAATATATATACATTAGATATATACTATATAGACTTATTTCTTTGATAAAGAAATACTATATAGTCTATACTATGTAGACTTATTTCTTTGATAAAGAACTATGTATATTTGTGATAGGATTTCTTTCCTTTAGGTGGATACATAGTAGTGGGATGGCTTGATTAAATGGCAGCTCTATTTTTAATTTTTTGAGAAATCTTCATGCTGTTTTCCAAAGAAGTTATACTAATTTATATTCCCACCAAAAGTGTAAGATATATCTCTAAAAAATGTTTTGAAAATATTTTCTGTAATGAGATAATTCATGAGTTCAGAGAAAGTACATAAATTGGAATCTAAAAGACATGAATTCCATTATTATTTTGACCTCAAGATACCAATTCACATCTTCGAGCATCAATTCTTTTGACTGAACAATGAGCATTAGAGATACTGTAGTTAACATGTATTGCAATATCTGGCATACTGTATATGCCTAATACATGCTGGTTTTGTTTATTTTTGGTATTTTTTAGGCTAATATGAAATAGAGGAACTATATTTGGAATGACTGAAAAACTCTTTACTTTGCTATTATTAAGTAAGATTAAAACATTATTCATTTTGTACTCTATTATTAATCTTGTCTACATATTAGCAAGAGAACTCAGCTCCAATGGCCCCTACTATAGATGTGTTAAGATAAGTCTTACTCCTCTCACTTAGCAAGTGAGTATTTGTATGGAATGTCATTGTGGTTGATGGTGGGGTTGATGCATTGTGGTAGGGTTGATGAATAATAATTCTGAGTGACACTCTAGGCAATTAGAAAGAAAACTGGAATTGAAATATAGCACAAGGGTCACTTTTGAGGCATTGGTGCTCACAGGGAAAGATCAGAGTAATACAACAAGAAGAGAAAAGGCAAGTAAATTTTTCTCTCATCATCACAGAGGAGCAGAGTAATGGCAGTAGTGTATACAAATATATCCATGACATAGCTGTGTTTTCCTTAAAAATACTGATTAAAAAATAACAAGCTGAATTATAGAAGAGGTCTCATCGGTCTGTCTATAGTCTAATTTTATAAATGTCCACTCTACAGATGATATATTCAATGTCAAGATTTGACAATGTGAGGAATTGTTAGACTTTTCATATATTTCACCTACATTTGAAGATTTTGCATTATGATAATACACACTTTCTTTTAAATTATGGACGAGGAAAGGGAGTCTGGATGTATACAGTTGACATCTCCACATTTGAGACAATTTGCCTGTGTTCAATCAAAGAAGTGTTTAAAATATTTTATTTTGGGGAAGAAGAATTACTGAAATCATTGTTCCTTAAGTTTATCTTTTTCAGGGATTAAATGAGAAGCCATATTAAAAGGACTAATACACTTATTAAAATTTATGAGATATCAAATATTACTTTTTTTTATTGATTACAAACTAACAGCCTTGAACTAATGTAAAGAAGTACCAGCAGGGTAAGCATATCACATAGTAAGTATCCCAAAGACTTCGCGTCTTCTGCTTCGGAAGTAGAAAGATGGAAAGAGAGGTGCTTCTATTCTAACAAAGAAAAACTGGCTAATACTAAAAAATAAATCAAAACTTTTTTAAACTGATTAGAAGGCTGAAATCACAGGGCAACTGACTAGCCTGAAATCCAAGGAAAGAAAACTACCTCCAAGGAGACACAGGACATGAATATGGCCTTACCTGGGAAAGACCAAAGTAGGACAAATTATGGTCATACAATCAGGAAAGAAGAGTTAATTAAATATAATTAAAGAAAATAAGAATATATTATATAGCCTCAGAGTATAGGAACCTGAGTCACAGACACAGGGAAATCATCATTCACCCTAGACTCATTTCCACAAACGTCACCAGGTACCACTGTGAAAGACTGAGGCAGAGAAGAGGGTTAGAGAAATCTAATCTGGACCTCTATGTTCTGGATAGTCAGTTTCACTGTAATCTTCAGACCTTTCTAGTCACAAAGTTGCCTTGGTGATGTCATCACTAACCTTTTTTGGGGACAAACGCAGGAGGCTGATTTTGGGGACCAGGGCAAACATGGCACCTACATTGCCATTGGTAAACCTTAGGTACATGACTTTAATATTATTGGAGTCAAACTTAGGTGGCATGGTGGAGGTGGCGCGTGTCAGATGAACCTGGATTCAGGATGACTGAAGAAAGTTGCACCTGGCCTCCTCTGACCAAGAAGCTGAAAGCTGCTTTACCTTTTCATGTAAACAGAATTCTCAAGACAAAAGACTCTAAATTGAAATCTCATATTAAGTAACTCAACCCCTATGTTTATTCCATAAGTCAATGCCGCCATCACATAAAGATACAGGGGCACTTGCAAAAAGAAAAACAAACAAAATCTCCATCCTGTGAGTTATCATGTTGTATGGTCAATCTGTCCTACAATGATTTATTTTCCTTACGGGGCAGTAATTGTGACTTTTAAATTGCTGTATCTCCAGTAACTAAAAGAATATCTTAAATATGTTGGAAGCACAATAAGTTTATGTGCGAATGATTAAATAATAAAGTCAAAAATGAATGCTGAATGTCTTAACAGGACTCTTTTCAAAATATCACAATTTTTAATGTTTTTATTTTTTGTTTTTATTAAATCATAACTGTGTACAATGATGAATTTATGGGGATCAGTGTACTGATTTGACGTACAATGTGAAATGCTTACATTGAACTGATTAACTTATCCATCACAATTATATTCTTTTCTTAATATTTTTTGAAATGTACCATTGCATCATTCACATTAGGTGAGGTTCCCCCAAATACCCTCCCTCCTCCTTTCTCCACCCTTCCCTTCCCTCTCTCTCCTTTTCCCTTCTACTTTCTAGACTATAGTTATGTTTTGCCATTTGTATGAATTTATAGATGATTATACTTTGATTTCATAGTAGTATTGAGTATATTGGAAGAAGAATATGTTCCAGCTCCGTCCAGGAAAACATAAAAGATGTGAAGTCTCCATCATTTTTATGTCTGCATAGTATTCCATGGTGTACATATACCACATTTTTTAAATCCATTTATGGGTTGATGGGCACATGGGCTGTTTCCATGTCTTGGCAATTATGAATTGGGCTGCAATAAACGTCTGGTGAAAATTTACGGAACAGAATGGAGAACCAAGAGATGAACCCAGCTACTTATCCTCATTTGATCTTTGATAAGCTTATCAAAAACATGCAGTGGGGGAAAGATTCCCTATTTAACAAATGGTGCTGAGTGAACTGGCTGGCGACCTGTAGAAGACTGAAACTGGACCCCCACCTTTCACCATTAACAAAAATTGATTCTCACTGGATAAAAGATTTAAACTTAAGATATGAAACTATAAAAATACTGGAAGAGAGTGCAAGGAAAACACTTGAAGAAATCGGCCTGGGAGAATATTTTATGAGGAGGACCCTCTAGGCAATTGAAGCAACACCAAAGATGCATTACTGAGATCTGATCAAACTAAAAAGTTTCTGCACAGGCAAGAGCACAGTTAAGTGAAGCAAAAAGACAACCTTCAGAATGGGAGAAGACTTTTGCGGGCTATGCTTCTGACAAAATATCATAATTTTTCTTCTTTTCATTCAAATTGATAAGATGTGTTCTAATTATATTATCTGAACTCTTGATTTTTTTTGAAAAGAAAAAGAATGTAAAATGCCATATTAGTAGTCCAATATGGTATTGAAACTTTCCCCTTAAGCATTACACATGCTATATTGTAATACACCCACTCATCAACTGTTGGCCTTGTGGCTACAACGTGTTCCCTGCTAGCAATTCAATAGGAGTGGCCATAGTGACAATCCTCTTTGCATGGTACTCTCCTGAAATCCAACAATACCATATGGAAAATTGAACTGCATTTATTTATGTTCATGTCTCTAACTGGAATTTTTGTCAAAATAGCATTCAATTCACTCAGATATATCTTAAACATATATTGTAGTTGTCTGTTATAGTTGGCTATCGTAAATTGTACACGAAATTTGTGCACACGTTGTTTGCTTAAGCAAACATTAGGAAGCAACTGATATGATAATCGTATCATCAGCAATCTCTTTTTATAATACCATAATATTTGTAAGAAAAAAATTACAAAATTTTATAATAAACATAAAATTTAATTGTTTGGGGGTCTTTGCCATCTAAAAAAAAAAAAAAATTCTACTCAGGTTACATGTCAATAATTTCCAGAGGAAAATATCAAAGAAAGTAATACTGATGGTTGGTTGGCGTGTGTGTGTCTGTTCACACATGTGTGTGGTGTGTGCTTTCTTCTTTCTGATTTTTTAAGGCTAATTTTCACAGAAAAAAGAAAAATCATGATAACATTGAAAGCAATTTCTCACAAACATGTAACACAAGACAGAACTTGAAAACTGTGTAATTAAAATGTATAAGCCTCATTTTAATGAATGTTTAAAGATGTTGCACACAGTTTGCTAATTGTTACTGCTTGGTTTTGTAATGTCACCATAAAGGGAGGTATATAACATTAAACAAGATTGTGTGCCTTTTATCTAAATTACCTAAAAAGAGACATTTACTTCTCTTCCACACCCCCTTTATTTCACGGAAGTGTTGAATAGAGTGATCACCATCTGTGGTCTCTTTCTTAAGATTTTCCTTGTCTTATCTCACCCTCTCTAATGCTTTTAGAATCAACAACACCTTAAAAAATGTTACTGTGCACAGGCACTGGGGAATAAATTGACTATAGCCTAATACATATCAACATTTTATCTAAAAGAAGAATATGTCTTTTGAATGGACATTGATCTGGGGAGAAGAGGACATTTATTGAGGAGGTGAAGTCATTAACTATTTTTCTTCTTCTTCTTTTTAATCTCTCTCTTTCCTTCCTGCTATTTTATTTATTTAAAGAAGGGGGTCTCACTATTATTGCCCAAGCTGGAGTGTGTTTGCTATTCACACATAGGATCGCAGGTAGGATCCCAACTCATTGCGATCTCAAACTCCTAGTCTCAAGTGATCTTCCTGTGTTACCCTACCCAGTAGATGGGTCTACAGGTATGTTCACTACACTCTGCCTATATCTGTGAAGTTTATGTTGGCAAGGTCAATGGCAACTTCTCATGGAGGCAGAAAGATAAATGCAGGAACTGTCCTATAGGGTTTTTTTTGTTGTTGTTTGTTTGTTTGTTTGTTTTTTGGTGTGTGTGTGTGTGATCTCTTAACTCGCTTTTGAAGTCTAGGCTAGGGACTAGCCAGTTAGTTCTCTTTGTAGATCAGCAGATTAGTTCTACACCTCCACCACTTCCCTTATCAGGTTTTCACACTTGGCCAGTATACACCTACCCTGGTTTCCCCAGGGCCAAGTACCAGACAGGCAGAGATTATCTTATTTTCTAGAAATGGCTAAAATTAGCCTGCCTTAAATCTGCTTACCTTGTCTCTTTTCTTCCCGTAGAAACTGCAATAAAGATGTTTCCTCATAGTTCTCTTCCCTCCTTCTGCCTAGTGAAAAACTCCAGTGCTGTGTTCTCTCCAGAGAACTAAGAACAGAACAAACTGTAAAACTTTACCCAGTTTCTTTCACATAATCTAAGTCTGGTCTTACCAGACCTCACCCAAGATGATCAAGTTAAAACAGGAACTTAGACCTTTTATTTTTGGGAAAGGCATTTATTACTGAGAAGTTATACTCATCAATTGAGTATAACTTGATGGTAGGAAGTACTTGAAACATCGAATTCATTTTATTTGCATTCCATTGTTACCCTGCAATCAGCAGTTCATTTCCTTCCTATCATTCCATCACTCATGGTAAGTATATATTCAGCAGCTGTCAAATGATAATCACAGTGCCTGGAATATAAATAAAGAAGGAATAAATAAAGCTGCCGGAGGGCAGCTCCCTGAGGGTAGACTCAGTGTCTTGGCTTGTTAATAAAGAAAAGAATACACCATTCATGTACATGTTGCAACTTTTCCTGTCTACAAAACAGTAAGTGTTCTCAAAGTAAATGAATAAACTAAAATTCTGGTTCATAAATCCTTATTGAAGTGAGAGTCCACTTCGAAAAATGACATCTCAAAGTGTGGTCTTCTAAAACACAGTTTGTAAGTGGCATATACAGGTCTGGGAGGAATGGAGGAAGTGGGGAGGAAAGAGAGAGAGAAAGAGAGGATAGAATATGAGAAATGAAAAGAACTGAAGCAAATTTTTACACTTATGGAACATGGAGTATGTGTGCTTCATATTATTTAATAATGAGGAAAAAAAAAAAGAAACTCATTAGACTGCTGAATCAGGCATAAACCAGTCTTCTGGAGAAGCAGAGAGACAACATTTACATTTTCAAAAACCACCCAGTTAAAATGATCCCAACCAAATGACATGGTTATAGTCAATAGATTTCCCCAAAGGAAATGTCATATCTTTTATGTAATTTTACCACCTGTAAGAATAAAATACAAATTACTTGTTTGCTCAAAGTTTATTTAGAGTGATAATGAAAGGTTCTGGACCCAGGAAAGAAAGATAATTCCAAGGCACAAAACAAAGGAAAACAGAAATCCCATTCTGTAGAAATAATGTGATCTTTATTTTCACATGGTTACAGGTGGGGTGAAATCAAGAAAGGAATTCCACATGTGGGTTATGGTGGATAGGGCTCTAAGGGGTCAGGGAGTGAAGCAATTGGCAGCATTCCTATTTCCTGTGAGGGACATGAGTCTGACCCTTCCTGGGCAGGTCATGAACCTGACCCTGCCTTGGGGGAGCCAAGAATCTGACTCTGCCTGGGTGGGCCATGAATCTGACCCTGTCTGGGTGGGGCAAGTTTATTTGGGCAGGTACTCCTGATTCTATCAGACAGTGTATCTCACTCATGTTTTTGTTAAAGAAATAATATTTCCCAGTTTCCTTGTTTGGATCAATGAAGTCCATCTGGGTCTAAAGGTGAAAATAATGTGATTAAATCCCTAGTTTCTTTTGAAAGATTCTATTAAAGTAATAATTAAAACCCTATAGTTTTAAACAGGATAACAAGCCTTGAAAAATACAGAGCATTATCTCCTGGCTAGCAACAAATAATTTACCTAATTTGTTCCCCATTAAGTCTAACTAACTCTATTACTTAACAGCCTTGAGGGAAAAGGGGCAGTGATGTGAGGGTAAGTAGAAAGTATTATTATGGATTTTTTTACTTTAAACATATTGCCAATAAAGGTGGCATTTCAGGCTATGTATGGCTATGAGATTCTGAGTAATCTCCTCACTCAGAAAACTAGAAAAAATAAATTTTTAATAAAGTTTGATATTATTGAAGACACATCCAGTAAGAAATATAAGGAATTAGGGATCAGCTTCCAGGTGGGATAGGAAAGACTTTAGGGCTGAGACTTGCATTTTACTCTATATTATTGAGAAATTTGACTTGTAAACACCATCTAAAAGACAGGCTTGGCTCAGCGCCTGTATCTCAAGCCGCTAAGGCACCAGCCACATACACCAGAGCTGTCAGGTTCGAATCCAGCCCATGCATGCCAAACAAGGACAACCACAACCAAAAAATAGTCAGGCATTGTGGCAGGTGCCTGTGGTCCCAGCTACTTGGGAGGCTGAGTCAAGAGAATCGCTTAAAACCCACGAGTTAGAGGTTTCTGTGAGCAGTGATGCCACAGCATTCTACCCAGGGTGACAGCTTGAGGCTGTCTCAAAAAACAAAACATAAATAAATAAAAATAAAAGATAGGCTTAACTAGAGTTGTCATCATCCTCACATGCCTGGGGGGAAATAGAGTTAGGGGCCTCTGAAGGGGAAGGTTCTGATAAGACCATCATGATTTATATTGAAACCCCAAAGGGAAAGCTCTCCCAATAAAAGACATCATGGAATAAACAAGTGTTGGAAATAGGAGACACCTAATTTCAACTCACCAAAGATGTTGATTGAATTAAAATTACATGGAATTATTGGACCCAGAAGCCAAGTGTTTCAGCCAGAAATGAATATCCTCTTAGGGGAGGTTTTTTGGGCAATTTTTTCTCTGGAAAAAACACGTCATTATCCACAGTTGTTCAACTGCTTCTACACTATTTTAATATGTAGGATTCTGCATTTAATTGAAAATGGTCAAGCTGATGAGAAAAACCAGACTGCATGACATAATAAAACAATAATCATCATAATCCCAAAGAGCAAAAGTCTAATAGAAACAGACACTCAGAAGATAGGATAAAAAAGGGATGTAACTGCAGATAAAACAGAACTAAAGAGAGAACTATTAATTCCAGAGAAAAGTCAAGAAAAGCTGCATAGAATGAGGGATGGAGCATTAGAAAAAAAGTACAGTTTTATTAACGACTAATGGTAGACCCATACATACCCTATAGAGCAGAAATTCTACTTTTAGGTATGCTTACTACAGACAAAGTTGTGCTTGCCAAAATTATGAACAAGAATAATTATATTAGTGTTGTTGGTAATAGCAAAAAATCTAGACATAAGTTGTCAGAAAGAACAGCTAGTATGTATAACAAAGTTTGATACACACACACACTGTAATAACAAATAATAATGAATATCAGCCAACAGATGAGATGCATGTGGTCTCGTACATACTTGCGAACAAATAAACCCTATACAAAGGATACTGTCCTGTGTAATTCTACTGATTAAATTAAAAATGAGAATATATAATCTATATTTTTAGAAAGCAAGATAGTGATTACTTTTGAAAAGAGGGACCCAATTGAATTTGGAGTGGCCCAGGGGGGATTCTTGAGAGCTAGGTATGAGGGTGTGATCAATTTGTACAAAGAGCAGAGAGCCAGCACTCATGATTTATGCGCTGTGTAACATGTGTGTTCTTTTGTAGATTAAAATATTTTATAAAAATGTAATGAAAAAATGTCACAAGTAGGCAAGAGAATCTTGAACAAGAAAAAATACAGGGCTTACACTATTGGATAACAGAACTGTTACAAAGTGACAGCATTAAGACAGTTGTGTTTGCCAATGATAAGATAAAAAGACAGAGGAGAATAGGAAAGAAACCAGCACACCTGGGTGCTTTGTCATAACAATGATGACTGTGCAAAATAGTAAGAAATGGGTAATCTTTTTCCATAAATGTTACTGTGTTAAGTGGTTATTCAATGTGGAAAAAATTGATTACTCTTTTCTTTACCTTGTGTCACACACAGGTACTCTCCAACTTCCACACAACCAAATGTAAGTAGTCTAAAAATAATGTTTCTATTAGATGAGATGGCTCGATGCCTATGATCTTGAGGCAAGTAATGTTTTTTTCCCAAGAAGATCAGAATAAAGTATCAACTATGAGGAAAACAGTCCACAAATTGGACTAACATCTATAAATTTAACAATGTCTGTTCATTCAGAGTCCATTAAGGTCATGAAAAGACTACCCGTGGAGTGAGAAAAAAGGTTTGTAACAAATATAATCAAGTGAAGGAGCTCCATTTTAAAATATATAAAAACACTTCTACTAATTGACAAAAAAAAAGAACCTATGTTAAATAATAAGCTAGACATTTGAACTTCTTTTCATTAAAGAGTCCATAGTTAATATTTGCGATGATGGCTTCTATGTTTCAACTTGAAAGGGATAAGGGCTATCCAGACAGTTGGCAAAACATTTTTTCTGGAAGTGTCTGTGAGACTGTTTCTGGATACGATTAGCATTTGACTCAGTAAACCAGGTAAAGAAAATCACCCTCACTGATGCAGACAGCATCATCCAATCTATTGAAGGTCTGAATAAAAGAAAAAGGCAGAGGGAGAATAAATTTGCCCCTGTTTGAGCCAGGACATCCATTTTCTCCCGTGTTCAGACCTCGATGCTCCTGTTTCTTAGGCTTTAGAACTCAGACTGAATTGCCTCACCAGCTCTTCTGGTCCTCTGATTTACAGATGGCAGATTGTAGGATTTCCTGACCTCCAAAGTCATGTTAGTAAATTCCTGTAATAAATCTCTCTCTCTCTTTGTCAATATATGTGTGTATATATTCATGCATATATACATCATGCATGTATATATATTTGTGTATATATATATATATATGCATGATATATATTAATATGTGTATATACACACATATAAATGTAAAATGTATATATACATACAAACACACACACACACTCCTAACTAATTCTGTTTCTGGAGAATCCTAAGGCAGAACTACATACATATTTTTAAATTTATATAGAAAAAAATTGGGGTAAAAGATAAGTAAATAAAGATATGAAATTTCAAAGATCTCTATAACATAGTTCTCACCTGGCTATGTGTCTGAGAAACTTAGAAACTATTCCATACTATCTCGGAATAAATTTTGTACCTAATGCTTTTCTTGCCAATTGCTTCTGCGTTATGTGAACCCTACCTTATCATCCTGATCAGGCACCTTCTTTAAGTCTTAGATACAGGGAGCCTGACATCAAATTTGAGTCATTCATTTGATTCTAAGATATGCTACCTTAATTGACGCTGTTTTTCTTTTATTTAAATATACAGTTTCTCTGATGCATAGAACTTTAAGTGATTTCTACCTGCAGGATAGAACTCAATGTCTGCTCCACTGGAAGTAGATTTAACGTTCAGTGAACCATGTGGACCTAACCTTCCTTGGCTGCACCATCTTATTACCCATTCCACAGCAGATGTGTGGTAACATTTAATTACATTCTAAGATGATGTCCAGGGTCAAGTATATTGTTCAGTTTGTTTGTTTGTTTGTTTGTTTGTTTGTTTATCTTTCTTTATTTTGTTTTACTTCCTATCAAGGACTTAAGAAAAAAAGCAAAATGCTTCCTTTGAGCAAAGGTAGTTTAATACATATCAGTAGCTCCTGGGAACATGATTTTTATGAACAGTAATTCAAGTACAGAGGGAGAGGCTTGCCAGGATTATCTCCAGGTTCCCCTCTAATGTTTCAGTCATGCATTCTTATTAAGAATTTAGTAACAAAATTCAGACATGTGTCTATGTATTATCTTACATACAATAATGCAGATAAATGTGTAATAACTCTACAAATGTTTGCAAACAAAATATTCCATTCCTTCCAATATTTGTTCAGTAATATAGCCCTCTTACATAGACAATTCAATTACAGGGAATACACAGAACTTTCTATCCGACACCAGAGAATATACTTTATTTATTTTTTCTTCTCTAGTGCACATTAAATATTGTGGACGGGCCTACATGGTTTTTTACCCTACCTTCTTCCCCTGCTACCCTTATTTACCCTTCACCTTTGGGCCCGGTTTCCTTAACAAAGGTTAGAGGCAGTTAAATCAGGTCAAGGTCCGCTTTCACCGGTTCATTAACCAAGAATCTAACTATTATTCTTCACTGCCCTCCATAGCACCAATGACGGGTAAGATTCCCAAAACTGGGACAACATAAGACAGGATATGGAGAGGCTGCACGGTGGATTACATTCATAGTACCCAAAGACGGGTAAGATCACTCTGCATTCAGTCAACCTAAGACAGGGACCAAACCATTGATGTTTGTATCCTCATGACGGGTAAGACTGAAACTGCAAGAGCAGGAAACCTAAGACAGGGGCTATGTTTTTCCGCCATACAAAAAACGAAAGAGGGAATTGTTGAGCCCTGCCATGTGCCTGAGGCCTAGTGCAACTTCCCGAGCCTGACTAGAAGTAGATTTCCACGTAGCAATGACTCAGCATGGTACAGCCAACGTGGTACCATGCCATTGGCCCAACTCTGTCATGCACCTCATCCCCCGCCTTCTTTCCTGGCCCCTTCCCCACGCATGCTCTATATAAGCGGCTGCTTGATGCAATAAAGTTGAGTTCCTGCTTAAAAAAAAAAAAAAAAGAAAAAGAAAAAGAAATTAAATCAGAAAGGAAGAGCAAAGAGAAGGAATGAGGGAGGGGAGTGGGGCTTTGGTGTGTGCCACAACTTTTGGGCGCAA
>CAUYPK010091062.1:0-74139 GCA_963574355.1 Loris lydekkerianus
CCCTCCACCTCCCTGAGAGGGACGAGCACCCTCACCTCCCTGATGAGGGATGAGCACCCTCCACCTCCCTGATGAGTGATGAGCACCCTCGCTTCCCTGATGAGTGATGAGCACCCTCACCTCCCTGATGAGGGATGAGCACCCTCCACCTCCCTGAGAGGGATGAGCACCCTCCACCTCCCTGAGAGGGATGAGCACCCTCCACCTCCCTGAGGAGGGATGAGCACCCTCGCTTCCCTGATGAGGGATGAGCACTCTCCACCTCCCTGAGAGGGATGAGCACCCTCCACCTCCCTGAGAGGGATGAGCACCCTCCACCTCCCTGATGAGGGATGAGCACCCTCCACCTCCCTGAGAGGGAGCACTCTCCATGATTCCTGATGGGGGAAGAGCACTCTCCAACTTCCCTGAACCACCCTTGTAGCTGTCTCTGGGAGATTGGGGGGTGGGCGTGTTTGGTATTTCACTCTGTGAAACAAGGAGGAAAAGCCCAGCAGCTGTTTACCCGGCCCCACCACCTCCCACCCCAGACTCTACAGTAAGTAGACCCAAGTGTTCTGTGGGTTGAAATACTGTCCAGCCACCATGAGTAGGGGCAATTGATGACTTCCACCCAGGGATGTTGGCTGGACTGGTCATCTGCTTTCCTTTGGTTTGCATGGGTCCCCCCAGTGTGGGGTGGAAGGACCAGGGGGCTTCAACGCCTCCCTCTGTGTCCCTCAGGCCCCTCTACACCCCTTGCCCTCTCTGGTCGCCCACCTCAGGAGGCCACAGCCTTCTGCCTTTCATAGGCAGGAGAGGGTACCAAGGATTTGCTGGAGGCTATGTCCTCCGTCACATGGCTCTTGTGGAAAGTGACAAAACAATACTCAACGATAATTCCAAGAGTGGAATGCAGCAGACGGGGGAGTACAAGTGTGGGAGCAGAGCCGGACTGGGGTCGCGGGAGGGGAGCAGCGCTGGGGGCAGCACGGGCCTCCCGGGCTGTCCTGGATGTCTGCAGTGACCTCTGCAGCACTCCCTGAGGCTTGGGATAATCAGGGGAGATGTGTGGGTGACGTGCGGCTTCCTCCCTGTCTTCGGGGTGCAGTGGGGGTGGGGTGGGGTGGGGTGAGATGAAGCAGAGGACAGAGATGTGTCCTCCCACAGCCCAGGAAGAGGAGGAAAGTGCCAGCCCCACCCCTCACTTTGCTCATCCTGTGGGCATTCTCAGGGCACAGGTGGGAGATCTGGAGCTTCTAGAACTCTCTGAAGATTCTAGAAGCTGCTGTGAGAAGAGGTAGGTATGTGCTCTTTGCCTTGAGCATAGGCCAGTGAGCCTTGTTGGCTGTGTGTCCAGAGTATGCAGGGTGAGGTAAGAGAGTGCAGGACTGTGAGAGAGAGGGGTGGGGGGTGACTTCTTCATGTGGCCGTGCATTTGTGGGCCTAGGGGCTGTGTGTCCAAATTTCCTCTCCTTGTAATGACACTAATCAAAGTGGGTTAGGGTCCTACCCTGATACTGCAATTTTAATTTAATCGCCTCTTTAAAGTCACTATCACCCAAATGCAGTTCCATTCTGAGGACAGGATTTTGGGCTCCCACCTAGCAAGTTGAGGAGTATGTACAATTTAGCCCACCAAAGAGCTGGTGTCTATTACTTATACTCAAGGAGTCCTGGTCAGTGCAAATGATCAGAGGGTGATTTAGGATAGTTTGCTCTTATCTGAGACTGAGTGCAGTCTTCGTGCACACACTCACAAGGTGTGTCCAACATGTGCAGTGAGGGGTGTACCCTGCAGAAGGAGAGGATGGACTCCATAAGAACGTTATCTGAGGGGGAAGAGCATGAGGAGGCCAAGTCATACAAAGTGATGGTGTGTTTCTGGGCCGACAGCTCTGTCATCCTGAACTCATCCACACTCCGTGACCCAGAAACGCAGAGGAGGGTAGGGGGACCGTGGCTCCTGCAGGGCTGCAGCGGGGACAGGGTGATTGCCCCTGAGTCTTGGATAAAGCAACAGTGTGCAGTCCCCCGGCCCTTCCCACCTCCTGCCCCTTTTCAGAAAGGGGGGAGGACAGGTGAATACCTCATGCTCAGGATCCAGGGCGTTCCCTCCACCCACTCACACCCTCAGTGATATGAACCTTTTCCTGCCCCTTCATTTTCCGCCAGGTGCTATAGATTGATTTAGTAAACTGTATGGTTTGAGCACCTTGATTTGGCCCATGGACCTTTTGTCTCCACAGTTGCCTATGCACATGGGCTCTTCCGTGGCTCCTAGATAATTTCCCACACAATAATAGTGTTCTGTCCAGGGAATGTTGAACTAAGGACCAGACCAGGAACTAATTCTCAAAGCCAAGTTGTGGCTTAAGATCATATTTGTAGGGTCATTGGCAAAGATATGGTCAGCTTAAGAAAACTCCCCACCTTCCTTTGTGAGCACAGGGTAGGGGCAGTTTGCTGAAATGTTTAATTCCCATGAGCCAATAGGAAACATAGGCCGACAAGAAGGGGACACACACCCTGAACTCTGCTGTGTACATCACATACTGGACAGATCCATCCCCGATCGAAAGGTTCAAGTGCACAGAAGATGGGATAAATAAGAGATGATTTCTTAACAGTATTTATTATTAAATCACAACTGTGTGCATAAATGCAATCATGGGGTACCATGTGTTGGTTTTATATACAATTTGAAATATTTTCATCACACTGGTTAACACAGCCTTCACAGCAATTTCTTAGTTACTGTGTTAAGACATTTATATTCTACACCTAGTAAAGTTCACATGTACCCTTGTAAGATGTACCGTAGGTGTGGTCCCACCATTCACCCTCCCTCTACCCATCCTCTCCCCTCCTCTCCCCTCCCTCTCCCTTTTCCCCATGTTTTTGGGCTATAATTGGAGTATAGCTTTCATAAGAAAGCTGTAAATTGGTTTCGTAGTAGGGCTGAGTATATTGAATACTTTTTCTTCCATTCTTGAGATACTTTGCCAAGAAGAATATGTTCCAGCTCCGTCCATGTAAGCATGTAAGAGGTAAAGACCTACAAATGGATTAATAATTGTGCTATATGAATACCATGGAATATTATGCAGTCTTAAAGAAAGATGGAGACTTAACATTATTTCTTAATTGTCCTTTTCAGTTCTTCAGAGGTGTCCTGAGGTGGACATCCTTGAAGTGGCAAACATTAAATTAGGCAAAACCATACACACCTACATATGTCTGTACTATGATGGGGCTCAGCAAATTTAATGAGCAGAAAATATCTATTCTAAAGGCAGATAGTGACAGGAGTTTCTACACTTAATCTGACCTAGTTTGTCAGTGTCAGTAGAGAACTATGCAGGGCCACGCTTTCATCCTATTTGCAAGCTAATGAGTTAGTCTGCAGGAAGGAGACAAGAGATCCTAGGGTCCAAGACAAAAGACTACAAGTCACACTACAGCAAGAAGCACAAATGACAGGAAGCTTGTGTAGGTTCCCTTTAGGGGACAGGAATGCACTCAGGCGGACATCTGCACATGCCATAGGCAGCATTACAGGAGAGGAATCCTGACCATAGGGACTCACATCTTTTATAAGGGACAGAATGCTTGCCTGCCCTTTGTTCCAGAGGGAGACACCTTATCTATTTCCCAAGATTGTTTGCTACACAAACATCCTTGAAAAGATAGTTTAGAAGAAAAAAATGTTTTGACTGCTTCATATACATCTAGTTGGTTGAGGGAAGAATTCCACCCTCGCGTTATGGGATGCCTGAACACAGCATATGCAGCCCAGGACGGATGGGAACGATTGTAGTTGATAGGTGGTGCATGCTCCCAGCCCGGGGAGGAGGACACTGCCCGCCATGCAGGGCCACATGGGAGCTGCCTTCAGGGTCAGAGTGAACAAGCCCAGGCTGTGGGAGGCAGGCTTTGTAGTATCAAGAGGGTGTGGCGCTCACTGGTTTCCCGGGAGGATGTGATTGGCTTGTTTAAATAGCTCTGTGGGCTGGCAGGGAGCTGAAATCCGCTACTTAGGATAAGCAAGAGCTGTGGTTGACGAGGGTTGTTTGGTGAGGGGACCTTATCCAGGAAAGGTTGTTTGTCAAGGGGACCTTGATCAGGGGAGGGTTGTTTGGCTAGGAGACCTTATCCCTGAGAGGAAAGAGGGGAGGAGAACTGTGGTTAGGCCAGTGGAGGCCCTCTCAGTTTCCCCAGATATCAAGACATACTTAATATTGAACCTTAATTGTATATCTTACACCATAAGGACAGTTAATTCTTTATTCATGAGATGCACAGAAAAGTGAGAAACTTGTGGAAAATTGTCTCCCACCAACAAACATACATCATTTTTAAGACAAGATTACGGAGAAGGGAAAAGATTAAGGCTATTTTTGTAACATTTTATTTATCAAGAAATAGAATACAAGTCTTTCCCTCCATCTTTTTTTTTTATTGTTAAATCATAGCTGTGTACATTAGTGCAATCACCTGTACCCATTCTAAGATGCACCATAGATGTGGCCCCACCCATTATGCCATCATTATTTTTAAAATTATTTTTAGATAGTTTTAAGATTATAGCATAGAAATAGGCATATACTTTTAAAATTTATTTTATTTTTATTATTTTTTGAGACAGAGTCTCACTCTGTCACCCTGGGTGGAATACTGTGTCATCTTAGCTCACAACAATCTTAAAGTCTTAGGCTCAAGGGATCCTCTTGCCTGAGCCTCCTGAGTAGCTGGGACTACAAACACCCAAAACAATGCTTGGCTAGTTTTTTTCTATTTTTAGTAGAGATAGGGTCTTGCTATTGCTCAGACTGGTCTCGAATTCCTACGCTCAAGTAGTCTACGCCCTTTGGCCTCCCAGAGTGCTACAGTGACCGGCGGGAGTCACTGTGTCCAGCCTAAAGGACTAGATAGTAAATATTGTGGGTTTTATGGGCCATACAGCTTAGTCAACTCCGCCATTATAGCTTAAGAGTAGCTGTAAACAGTATGTAGCCAATGGGCATAGCTGTGTTTCAATAAAGCTTTCTTTAAAACACAGGCAATTGGTCCTTCAGCCATACTTTTCCAGCTCCTACTATATCATTTTACCTGGACATGTGGTAACTTAAATGGTTTAAATACTTCCAAGTTTTAAGATTGGCCAGAATATGGCTTTTCTCAACATGGTGTCAAACAAACAAATGAAAACTTCTACTTGGATACCAAAAGAGACATTTAAAATAGTTTAAATCTTAACTAAAATTTCTTGAAAAAGTGCAAAGAGGAATTACATGGTACACATATTTAAAATGTACCAAAATTCATGTCTTTCCAATTATATCCCCTAACTATACCTCATCAAGACATTTCTAATTTCATTTCTTTCCTAATTCTGTATGAAAATTCTCAGCAGTATTGATTCATCTGTTTTTTTGTTTTCTTCTATTAGCTTTGGTCCTTACTATGTGGATAAATTTAGTCCTAGACTTTAAAAAACATTGTTAAAATGATATTTACTCACTATATTGGCCAGCATAATGAGGGGGCCAAGTCAGTAAGCCCTTCAGTCTTCCCCTCCCACAGTCAGGGACTGCAGGTGTGTACATTTTGGTAATAAAACTACATTTTCCTCTGATGACAGTGTGAAGGGAGGTATCACACTTGGGTGCTGGAGTGCATGGAGATGTCATTGAGCATCTGTAAAGTTTTCACTCTGCCTCCCTTTTTACAGACAAAGAAATTGATCAAGAGAAGTAGAAGCTTGCCTTAAATATTTGCATCTGCCCAGGTCAGTAAAACCTAGATCCTATTTTATGAATTTCAGAAGGTAATTTGTGTGAGGGGCAATGCTAGGTGGCAAATTTCACCTTCAGTTCCCCAAAGTTCTGGGCTGTCCCACTCAATTCCCTTATTGTGTCTGTCCCCATGTGCCCACACTAGATCTGGGATACAAGATGAGAAAGGTGTGGTTTGGTATCTGATGTCAGGCATGTGCCTGCTGTGTTATGTAGGCAAACTCTTTCACTTATCTAGACTGTGAAATGCAGATGGTCTTTTTAACCCCTCCTGTGCATTGTTGAGAGGATTAAATGAGATGAAACAGGTAAAAACCCTTAGAGTATTGTCTGTACAAGGAAAGCTGTAGTATTAGCTGTTACCTGTGGTACAATGAATACACAGGAAAGTGGAAATTCACTTACAATGTGAGTGTGGCTATAAGTGTTATCCTTTAGGGAGACAAATGTGCCATGAGGGTGAGGGGAAGGGCACCTGTCTGTACTCTGGGGAAGTAAAGGGAGACTTACTGAAAGCAGTGACTCCTGAGCTAAGAGCCGAAGGAAGGATGGGAGTTAGCAACGTGAAGAATGGAGGGAAAGTGTGGCGGGGGCCAGGAGGACCCCCCAACAAAGGCTCGGATCATCGTGTGCAGGGAACTGTGAGATGCTTATGTGACAACAAAGAGCCTGGCATAGAAGAAAGTGGAGCATTTTGGAGGGGGGTCCAGTTTATAAAGGGTCTTGCTTTCCACACTGGGGAGTTTGGTCTTTACCTTCCGGGCTGTGGGGAGCCAGGGACTAGCAGAGGAGTGGCATAGATTTTCATTTTTAAAAAATCATTAAGGCAGATTTCTGCCTGGATAGGGATAAGGATATATTTCAGAGACTAGTTAGAAGACAGTTGTGGCAAACCACGTGAGAAGCCTTGGAGACTGGAGTGGGTTATAAATGAAAATACTCGCAGAGGCCAGCAGAGGCCCTAGCTGAACAGAAGCAGCCAGGTGGGAAGCAGCTGGGGCGACCTAGAGAGTGTCCTGAATCAAGGCATGGACACAGCTTCAGCCTGAAGAATTTTCTTGGAGGCTCGTTGGAGAATAGGTTTCCAACTGACAGCTTCTCTAAGCCTTGTTCATGTGAAAGAGTATTTTGGCTTCATGTTGAAGAATATTTTTGCTGAGTGTAAAATTTTAACTCCCCCATGGAAAGTTAATGGACTTTAAATATGTTATTCCATTGCTTTCTGGGGTGCATTGTTTCAGATAAGTAGTCTATTGTTATTCTTATTATGTTCCCCTTTATCCAGTATGTCTTTTTTCCCAGATGCTTTAAGGATTTTTAATCATTTATTTTCAATAATTTGATCATACTGTGCCTTAATGCTGTGGTTTTCTTTGTCTATACCTTCTTTGAAGTTCTTTAAGCTTCTAGAATTTGTATGTTTATACTTTTTATCAAGTTTACCAAAACATTTGACCATTATTTATTCAAATACTTAGACTCTTCTCTCTTTGCTCTCCAATGACATGTGTGCTAGACTGCTGGATATTGTCTCACAGTCACTGAAATTCTGTGAATTTTTTTTCTTTTAGATTTTTTCACTCTATGCTTTAGTTGTGATAGTTTATAGTACACTGGTTCCAAGTAAACCAGCCATTTCTTCTGCAGCAACTAATATTCAGTATCTAATCTACAGCCCATACCATGAGTTTTTCATTTCAGATGTTGTATTTTTCATTTCTATTATTTCCATTTAGTTTATTTTTAGTTTTCATTTTTCCTTTGAGATTCTTTTTTATGTTCCTTCATTATCTTTTTATGTTTTTCTTTAAGTTCTTGGACATTTTTGCATTATTTCTGGGTCAATTTCTATTCTCCAGTTTTCCTAAGGGTTGTGGGTTGTATTGTCCTGTGTCTAGAGACTTTTGACTTTGTGTTTTGGACATTATGGATGCTATATTGAGTATCTGGGCTTGGTTGTCAAAGTTAATGAAGTGATGAGCTTTGTTCTGTCAGGTAGTGTTAGTGGTTGAAGTCTGTTCTCCCAAATTCATATGTTGAAGCTCTAATATTCAGTACCTCAGAATATTATCATACTTGGAGACAGTATCTTAAAAGGATGTTAAGTTAAAAAACCTGTGAAGGTGGACCCTAATCTAATCTAACGGGTGTCCCCTAAGATATTGGTGATGTGCCTAGGCAGTGGAGAGACCATGAGAAACACAGAGAAAGAGGCCTCATAAGAAACAAGTCAATCTGGACTCCTGGCTTTCAGAATTAGGAGAAAATACCTTTCTGTTGTTCAAGCCACCCATCTGTGAGGTTTTGTTATAGCAGCCCTAGTAGACTGATACAGGCAGTTAATTTAATTGCAGGTTTACTTGATTCTTTCAAGATTTGCTTTAATGTTTTTCCAGAATGCATCTAGAATTCTTTACTCCAGAACATATCAGGGCTACTCCCATGGCGCATTTTCTCTCTGCAGTTTCTCAGAGTGCTAAGGAATCCCAGCCCGAGGGGTGCTGCTCTGGTCATTCAGTCCAGTCCTGCAGGGCTCACTCTGCTCACAGCAGTTGCTTTGCTTAGTGGCATGAACAGCTTAATATTTGACTAAAACTTCAAGGGACCCACATTCATATTTCGAGAGCTTTCTTTCTTATCTTGAAAACCCAGCTGCCTCAGGAGTTTCTGATTCCAGCTCTGCGCCCGCAGCTTGGTGAGACTGCTGTGCTGTGGCCTGGGCAGTCCCAGGGTCCCTCTCTTGTGGCTTCCCTTCTCTCAGTGATCACTGGCTGATGCTGTCAGTGGACCAACACCTGTAAACTGTTGTTGCTTGTAGTTTTATAGTCGCCAATGGTGGAAGGGGCTAGTCTGGTACCAGTTACTCCATAGTCAAAGGTAGATGTCCTCATGAGTAATAGCTGACAGGTTCCCACATGGTGACTGTTCTCTCTATGTGAGTTGACAAACAACACCATCCCCAAACACAGATGGCACCTTCGCTGAGTGCCCTGCAGAGCATTGCCCAGTTCCAGATGTCATCATTTAGGAAATGTAGATAATTCTCATGGAAGAAAAAATAACCAATTTCAGTGGTTGGTTGAAAATGCACGTATCAAACCAACAACAGAACACTCTTCCAGGCTACTGCACTGACCTGTGGCCCGTCTCTGTGGGGAACAGTCCCTGCTGAAGATGGGACCACGGGAGGGCCTACTCTGGGCTGCCCCCGGACCTGTCCATTTTCCCCAGTAACCTTGGTCCCAATATTTTTCAGATTCCTTTGGTAGTCACACACATTATCAGGGGAAATGCATGGCTTATCCCTTCCTGGGTGTGACCCGTGTGTACCCAACCCCAGACCTGCACATGGCCAGCTTCCACGTCAGCAGGTTGGCATGATTCAACTCCCTGCCCAGGGCAGGGGGAGGCCTGGCCATGTGGGGGGCATAGCACCCTCCCAAAGAGTCACCTGCTCTGGGCATGGTGTTGCTGCCACCTCTGGGCCTCCACAGCAGAGCTCTCTCAGCCTTGGCCCCTAACAAAAGACCTAGAGGGTTGGGGCCACCGGGTGAGGAGAAAGGTCACCTGTGCTTGTTGTGCAAACAGCCAGGAGATTATAAAACACCCCTGGGAAGGGGGAGCTGTGCGTTTTGCAGGCCACCTGGGTGCAGCCGAACTGGACATGGGACCCCGCGGCGCCTGGCTCCTGGCAGCTCTCCTCATCCTGGGGCTATGTGCACTGGTGAGGAGCCAGAAACCGTGTAAGTGAAGGCCGTGAGTAACCCCGAGGTCCAGCCTGGCGCATTTGGAGGAAGAGGGGGCCGGGGAGCCCCAGACCCTTGCAGAGTCCCTGTGTAGGACTCTGCACACTTTCTGTTGTTTCCCTTAAAAAAAAAAAAAAAAGGCAGAATCATAAGTTAGCTCGAGAGCAGATCCCTACGATGGGTGACATTGGTGACATTGGCAGTGCTGTTTGTGCACTATTCAAGGAGGGCTGCACCAGACCTCCAGGAAGGGGCTCCTTCTGGGGAAAGGACCAGGTGACCTCTGTCTGAGTCCACATGCCCACCTTTTTCTGAAGGTTTTCTTTTCTTTAAAAAAATGAATAAAATAATTTCAGCAAAGTTCCTCAGGAGGAAATGGCACAGCTCAAATTTGGGCAAGCTTGCATTTCTCCTCGGGCCAATGGAAAGATAAGGGAATCCCCCAGCCTCCGACAGCAGGTGGAGAGGGTGCTTCTGGATTACTGCAATGGAGCTGATGGGGTCTTTTCACAGCCCCCTGCCAGTGCTCAAGGCTGAGCCCCCACAACAGGAAGAACTGCGGCTTTCCAGGCATCACCCCTGACCAGTGCTTTGACAATGGATGCTGCTTCGACTCCTCTGTCTCTGGGGTACCGTGGTGTTTTGAGCCCCTTCCAAAGCAAGGTAATCTTCGGGGGAAGCCAGACCCTCTTCTGGGCTGATGACCAGAGCCCAAAACCCAGTTTCACAGGCAGAATCCAAAGTGGGCTTGAGGAAGCCCAGCCCAGCTTTAGTCTAGAGTTTGATCAGCTATTAGTCTAGAGCTATCCCAGGACTGTTAGTTCAGAGCTAGCCCAGGTCAGTTAGTAGAGGTAGCCCAAGTCAGTTAATCTAGAGCTAGCCCAGATATGTTAGTCTAGAGCTAGCCCAGGTCTGTTAGTCTGGAAATAGCCCAGGTCAGTCAGTCGAGAGCTAGCCCAGGTCAGTTAGTAGAGCTAGCCCAAGTCAGTTAATCTAGAGCTAGTCCAAGTCAGTTAGTCCAGGGCTAGCCCAGGTCTGTTAGTCTAGAGCTAGCCCAGGTCTGTTAGTCTGGAGATAGCCCAGATCAGTTAGTCTAGAGCTAGCCCAGATCAGTTAGTAGAGCTGGCCCAAGTCAGTTAATCTAGAGCTAGCCCAAGTCAATTAGTCTAGGGCTAGCCCAGGTCTATAGTCTAGAGCTAGCCCAGGTCTGTTAATTTAGCCCAAGTAGAGCTAGCCCAAGTCAGTCTAGAGCTAGCCCGAGTCTGTGAGTCTAGAGCTAGCCCAGGGCTGTTAGTTCTCTGCTAGCCCAGGTCTTTTAATTCAGAGCTAGCCCAGGTCTGTTAGCCCAGAGCTAGCCAGGCCAGTAGTCTAGAGCTAGGCCGAGTAGGCCAACAGGGAGATGGAAATGCCCTGCCCACCCCATGTCTATGCCGTTTGCTCTTTCATCAGACATGTCTGAATCCATCAATTTTACTTTATTTGAGAAAATAAAAATCTTAAGTTTCTGAAAAAGCTCCTGAAGGGACATAAAGTGTTTACTAGGACATTAGTAACATGGTGCTAATAGATCTCAAATGTAAAGGAAGCAAGTTAAGACTTCTAGGATGCTTTCAGGCATGAGTTTTATATCAATGCATATAATTAAGATACAGACTTAATGTCAAGGTGTGCACAAAAGAAAACTGCGTGTACAAAGCACACCTGCATGGCTAGAACTTGGCACTTGCTGCCTCCTCTTCACATTCATGGGAAGAGCTTTTCTCCCCTGAGCCCATCACGCAAGCCTCACTGGGCCCCAAAGACAGAGGGTTGGTTGCTAGCTGGGCCCTCTACTGAGTGCTCAGAGATCAGGGCTTGGAGCAAATGATTTACATTCTTAAAAGGTGCCCACAATCCTCTTCTCACCCTGGGCCACCCCAGTTACAGAGGAGACCACCGAGTCCCGTGGGACCACATGATGCTCCCAGGGCCCCAGGACTCCAGCTTTCCAGATCTGGCTGTGACCACTGGCCCACTCTGATTCACATCCTCAGGGAGGACAGGCCAGCTGACCTCTGGGTGTTACAGTTCACCCGGGCGGTTCCATAGGACACACTGAGCCCGGAAATCTGGCAGTATTCCTGGTGGGGGCTGGGGAGGTTTCCAGAAACTGCTGGCCTAACCAATGTCTACGTGTGCCCTCCTGGGAGCAGGTCTCGAGAAGTGCGTCATGGAAGTCTCCGCCCGGGTGAACTGCGGCTACCCAGGCATTAGCCCCGAGGAGTGTGCCTCTCGAGACTGCTGCTTCAATGACCTGGTCTTCCAGGTGCCCTGGTGTTTCTTCCCGCAGCCAGTGGAAGGTACAGCCCCGGGTCTCCAGACACAGCTAGGGTTGGGCAGGGGATCTGCCTCAGTGCCATCCCAGGCTAAGGCTCCTGTACCCAGTGGGATTCTGATGACATGTCCAGAATGTTCTCACAAAGAGAGCATCTTTTCAGTGAGTTTAGCACCTCCAGTACTGCCACTGTGCCCTTTTGAGGATGGTGAGGAAGGCAACTCCTCCCCAGCCCTGTGAGGGTCTGCACAGGGGTGGCGGTGCCATTGTTTGCACTGTAGTCACCTTACTTGGATGCCACCAAGTGCCGTGCACTATGCCGGGCACCTGGGCCAGGCCCCTTGCACACGGCCTCACGGTTCCCTCCCGTGTGACTGCGAGTGGTGCTTGTTGCCTAAGACGCGGGAGGCCCTGTCCTTAGATGTGAATTTGTCCCCGTCCCCAGCCCCTAGTTCAATGTGCCCCTGAGATGGTGGGTCCAAGATAGGGAGATGACCAAGCACACGGGGCTGCCATCCTTGCAGGACGCCTTCCTTCTCTGTGTTAAGGCACCAAGCTCTCCTGAGAGAAAACTTCACTTTCAGGGCTTTCTGAGTGATTTTTTTATCCAGAAAATTCTCAGTTTGGGGGGAGAACAGGTTCCCCAGAGGACACCCTAGCCTGGGGTGGGAGGATTTCATCCCTGCATGCCCCACCCCCAGGAGAGGGCCCGTCTTCATTAGGAGACTGCTGGGCCAAGTGACCTGCAGTCTCCTGACTCCACCCTGGCTTCTCACTTTGGCCCCTGTGTCTGCAGGGTGCTTACCAGCCTCCTTCTGTTTGAACTTCCAGATTGTCATTACTAAGAGGCGCTGCCTTCCCAGGACCCAGCTAGCCTGTGGATGTTCTGAGACAAAAGAAGAAAATTTCTCATCAACTTCAAATTTCATGCATTCTTGGGTTTTCTTAATCATTTTTTTAATGACTTCAAAGGTTTAACTTTCAAATAAAGAAAACCCTTACAATCTATCTAATTTCATCTTGTGCCATTTACACAAAAGTTGCAACAGTTGTGGGTGCATGGGTGTGTGCACGTGTGTGTATGCATGTATGTATGGGTACATGTGACTGCGCACGTGTGTAAGTGTGTGCATGTATGTATGAATACATGTACTTGTGAGTGTGTGCACGTGTGTGCATATATGTGTGGGTGTATGCACATGACTGAGCATGTGTGTGAGCGTATGTATATATGGGTGCATGTACATGACTGTGTGCACATGTGTGAGTGCACATATGCATGGATACATGTACTCGTGAGTGTGTGTGCACCTGTGTGTGACGTGTGTGTGCATGTATGCATGGGTACATGTACATGTGAGTGAGTGTGCACTTTAGCACCTTCCACTCACTCTAACAGCAACAGTTTATCAGGCACGTCCAATCCCCTGGAGCAGTGATGACAGCCAGCCCGGAGGTGAGCTTCTAGCCCTGCACCCAATCCTTTCTGCAAACACTCAAAAACTTCAGCCCTAAGAACCTCTTGGAGTGACATTGGTTTCAGATCATGGTTAGAAAATCCCTTTGCTTTTGAAATGCCTGCACATGACAGGCTGTCCCCCATTCCAGGTATGAGCAGGGGGGGCCTGGGCCACGTGGCCACAGGCTCACTCCCGGCTCCGTGTTTCCCTGTGTCCTCTCCTTTGCCTGAGCACAGCTCTGAAAACATGCTGAGATTTGAGGGTGCTTGAGGAAAGACAGCAGCATTTCATGAAGGTGGTCCCAGCTGGGGCGGGGGGCTCCACTTGTGAAAGATTTCACGTGTAGCTGCTTGGAGTGTCCTGGTACCATTGAGTCTGGGGTGGGAGCACAGCAGGGACTGCCTGGGTCTGCTTTTCTGTTGCCGCCAGCCCCAGCCACTGGCTGAGCAGGTGTGTCAGCCCATGGCCCACCCTCCAGCTCAGTAATCCCAGGGCCTCTGCCTTCTAGGTGAGGAAGGCCTGGTTTTCTGGATTTGCATTGAAGCACTTCTTCCAGGGGAAGACCTGGCCCCACATCACCTTGAGGGTGTCTGCTGTGAGGAGGCGGCACCTGCAGCCTCCAGCCTCTGCTCATCATGGCATAAGCTCAACCAAACAACAGCTCTTACTGGCAACACGGGGTCTCAGACACACTCAAGACAGCAGCCCAGAAGGCAGACCGTCTGCGAGTTGCTCCCTCCCAGAGCGCTGTGCGGCTGGTGTTAGTGCTCAGAGCACAGGGGTCCAGGGCTCTGGGGCCCCAGCAGAGCCGAGGCCAGCCTACAACCTTTGATGGGGCAGGTGGAGATCTGCACAGCCCTCCTGAGCTGAGCGCGTGGAGGTCCCCGCGCAGCCCTCCTGAGTCTCAGGTTGGACAGATGCTTCTGTTTCCCTTCCACCATAGGGGGCTTCTGGTCACAGCCCTGTCATTCCTAGGCAGGGCTGTGTGCAGTTAGCTGGCACCAGGTGCAGGGACATCCTATAACACGTGGACAGTCCTGTCCCCATGGCATCTCACACCCGAGCCCCAATCCCACTTCCTCCTTCAGAATTTCTCTCTAGTGCATGGATGCCCCATTTCAGAGCCAGTCCCTGCCCTGCCCAGAAACTAGGGGAGCCAGGAGCTGAAGTGATTCCAGCAGGCCTGGGCGGGTCACAACTGCAGCTCCCACTGGCTGCTGCAGAGAGAGTGAGTTGTCCGTGCAGCACCCATGGCAATTCAGGCTGTTCTGCCCCCTCCCTCATCCCTGGGGGGGGGGGGTCCCTGCAGGGCCCTTGCTGCCTCTGAAGCAACGGCCCGTGACACTCACCCGCTCTGTTGGGAGAGTGAAGCTGGCCTCTTCCTCTGCCTCTCTACAGCCTTCTCCCTTCCTGCCTTACTCCTCAGGTCCTACTTGGTCCCGTCCCCTCCACCCCTCTCTCCAGGCACTGCCAGGCAACATCAGGGACCCCGCAGGGGGTCGAGGAAGTGAGGTTGGGTGCAGAGAGTCCAGGGGCAGTGATCTCATCAACGAGGCCACTGTGGCCCTCAAGCCACCTGCCCTGGTCTCCCAGCAACTTGGCCCCTCCAGGACCCCAACGGGTAGCTCAGGTATCCAAGGTGCTTTTGGGGGGGGAGTGTGTGCTCATAGGGGACGTCCTTGGGATGTGGGTTCATATGCCGGAGGGTCACCTTGGGGAGTCTCTCAGATTCTCAGGCTGTTTGTAAAGTCTGGGTAATAACTGCACCCCTAGCAGGATCGTGACGGAAAGCGAAATCACAGCTGTGAGATGCCTGGTGCAGGCCCCGGCAGCTGGGGCCTCGGGTCTTGTACTGTAGCTTCTGCCCCCAGGTGTGGGTGGCCCTGCGGAGTATGCGCTTACTTGCCATGTGTCCATCTCAGGTATGCTGACTCCACACACAGCCTCACGCTGCCCAAGACATTTCACTCAAAACAGGTCAGATGTGACACGGTGATACACCATGGCGGTCCCATAAGTTGTAATGGAGCTAAAAATTCCTACCACCTGTGGACATCAGAGCACCTGAGGTCGGAGCACCTTTATTCCACGAGGATGGGCGACTGCGTCAGTGTCTTGAAGGAGGGAGACCCTGCACGGGCCTCGGCAACTGCATTAGTGTCTTTATTCTTAGCAAAAGGAGTTAAAAAACTAAAGATAAATAATTTTAAAAATATAAAAAAATCCTATAGAATAAAGATATAAATAAAGAAAATACTTTTTCGCAGCTGTACAAAGTGTGCTTTAAGCTAAGTATTACTATAAAGGAGGCCCCCAAAATGATTTTTTAAAAAATAAGTTTATAGGCTAAAGTGTTAACAGTAAGCTCGGATTAATTTTCTTCTTTGAAGGAAGAAATATACTCTTTGTTGGTTTAGTGCAACCTCAGCTCAGCGGCATCCTTGGTCTTCACGGCCACTCGCTGCTCACCCAGAGCTCAGTCCTGCAGGCTCCACGCACGGTAAGGACGCTATACAGGCGCACCGTTATTTTTCCCTTAAGCCATATTTTTACTGCACTTTTTCTGTGTTTAGAGATGTTGCCTGCAGCATGTGGTCACGTGCTGTGCCAGTCAGTGGCCGGCGCAGGACCACACCACGCAGCCAGGCGTGGGCAGGCTATGCCCTCTAGGTCTGTGTGAGTCCTCCCTGCTGTTCCCACAGTGACAAAATCCCTTAGTGCACATTTCTCAGAACGTGTCCCATTGTTAAGAATCACGTGACTGCATACCCACAGGGGCTGTGTTGCTCACACACAGTAAACACACCCCGCGGATTCCGGCTATTCATGGAAGTCCTGGTGGCAGCCACTGTTGTCCTCAGTTACTATTACACACAGGGCACAGCCGGACAGGCCTAGGAGCACGTGTGCTGCCATCACATTATTCACATACAAGGCCCCTGTCCTAGACAAAGTTAAGAGACTATACATTCCAAGGGCCTTGGTGTCAGGGCAGCCTCCCAGGAGGCTGGGTGCTGGGAGGCTGGGGACAGGGCCTCACACACCTCCTGTGTTCTGTGAGGATCACAGGGTGTCCTGCTGTGACTTGGATCGGCTGTGGGGCTCCCAGCCTGCGTGGCCTCTGTGGAGCAACAATACACCCTGTCCCCACAGTGGCTCCAGCACCGATGCCGTAGCTACTTCCTCTGCACCCCAGCTCCAGACACCAAGTACTGATGAACTATAAATTTGGTCTAGAGCAGGAATACTTTGAAGAGATGACCACTTAATGATAGGCAGCTACCTGGTAACCTTGTAACCTGTGAGGGGAGATGTGTTTGATCCGTTTATGGCACACCATGATGATTCCCAATACTGCTGTGTTGGGATATAAAAGTAACAAAGGAAAACAGGACAGCGAGCAGCTCTTTGAGGAGATATCCCCACTGCTCTCCGGAATTGCTGATTTCTCATCTGCTTCTGCGTCGGCTGGCTTCCGTGACAGGCAGACAGATTCCTTGGACCTGCGACAGTGCTGTGAAGTTACTGCTGCACTCAGGCGGTGAGCCCGGCACCTGCCCCCGGGGACACGCCAGCTCAGCTTCCAGCAGGCATCTGGACGCATCTCATCACCCAGTCCATCACCCTTGTCTGATGTGTATGTCTGTTTAAATATACCTTGTTTAACGAATATTATTGATATATTAGCTTTGAACTCACAGCCAGCCACCCTCAGAGCAGAGGACATGTGCCATCTCTGCTGTAGGGCACGTCACAACCTCACTCAGGACACTGCCAGCTCTCGGCACCACGCTTGGGGTCAGTTTAAACAGCAAAACCACCAAGAGACAGCAGAAAAACATGACAAATGTGGCAGCAGATACACAGTATGACCTGAAACAAGAGGGTTGCCTTTTGACTTTAGTTGAGAACATGCTCGTCAGTGACTCAAACTTGTCACCTTTTTGTGCATTTCTGTGACTGACAAGGGCCACAGTATTGATTCTGGTGTTGCAAATACATTGCAGTGAGGAGCTGCATTTGCATACAGAGACCCCACGTGTGACGTGAGGGAGCGCACATTCACTGTGTGTATTTTGGAGCACGGACACACATAAATATCCCTCATTCTGTTTCAGACAACCAGCCCCTTCTGTGTTGCCCCCTCCCTGGCCTTAGAAGGAGGAGCCGAGGCAGCAGCATGATCCCAGCCTCCATGGGACGGGGGCAGGTGACTGGGGACCGCAACGAGAGTGTCTGTCTTAGATCTCAAAATTTACATTGTGCTTGTATGCTCTGCAGCAATTTCCAAATCAGGGCCAGCCATAGCTGTGTGACCTTGAGCAACATGCTCAGTCTTTCTGTGCCTAGTTTCTGGCGCCTGTAAAGTGTAGATGTTAAAAGCACTTTCCCTATGGGCTTGCTTGGGGGGTCATGAGTTAATGCACCGTGTCCATAGAACAGCGAGTGTTTAGCGATCCCGGTTCTGACTGTTATTAATACACACATACTCCTACATCCAGGCACATTAATCTGGGAAGCCGCATATGGTCCTGGATGTCATGTGTTATTCCGGCAGAGGGGACCCTGCCATCAGACCCCCTGCACTCTTCCTATTCACACAGGGAGGCTGATGCCTGCCAAGTCTCTGCCAGGAGCACTCCTAGGACCCCTCCCAGAGGAAACTCCCTTCCCCCCACCATGTCTGCCTCTCCCTGGCCTTCCCATGGCCTGGGCTAATGTTCTGGTCCTGATATACAATTGTCCCCACCAAAAGCCAGAAACTTGCTCCCAGGCCCACCTCCCAAAAAGCCCTGGGCGTCTGCCCGGCGTCTCCCCCAGTGAAATGGGGGAGGTGGCACTTAGCTGGGAGGTGTCATAATAAGGATGCTTCAGCCTTCGGCCTCCAGCATGGAGAAGGTGGCTTTTTCCTCCTCGATGGAGCAGGGTACACTCTGCACCTGAGGCCCCTGCTTCAGAACATACAGCTAGTTGCTTCTTGGGTCTGCAGCTGCTCAGCACCACCTCGGGGGTGGGGCACAGGCAGGAGCAGCTGGGCTACTGTGCCCTCTCAGTCACCAGACAGCCCCTTGGCCTCTGGGAAGCTGGCTGGGGTCTGATTCCCACATACGGGACCACAGCTCCTTGGCAGCCGCAACTTGCCTGAAGCAGTGTGCTGCATTGCTTCCTGCCCCCCTCTGCACCTGCCCGCTTCTGAAGGGCTGTCTGCGTGGTGCAGAGAGTCTCAGAAGTTTCCAGAGCTTTCCTGCAGCTTTCTCAGCCTCCAGGTAAATTAAATGGGCTGTGAAAGGAGCTGTCGCCTCACTTGAAAGCTCTGCCAAACAGAGCAGGTCCCAGCTGTAGCCAGACCTCCTGCCACATGCTGCTGTCACTATCACTTGGGGACCAAGTGGCTGGTTTCTGTAAGATCGAGTGGCTGGCAGCCTCCATATTTAAAACTGTGACTCAAAGAGTGCTCAGCAATTAATAATTATTTGACCTTAATGTAGCACAATCAGAATTTCGTCTTACAGAAAGGAAGGGCCATTCTGCACATCCCACTCAGGGCACTTGGCCTCCATGCAGGGCCTTCCAGGATGACCTTCAGGTGGCTGTGTCTGTTCTCCTGCGCCCTCTGCTGGCCCTCCTGGGAACAGGAGCCTTAGCCTGTCCTGCAGCCTGCAGGTGGCAGAGGTGGCATCCGACAGCATGTAGTTACCTGATGTCAAGAGAGGGACCTCAATAACCATTGTAAGTTCTAATAGCCCTTTCATTTAAGCAATTTGGTGTCTTCACAGTAGTTAAACCGATCATGGTAGTGCCTCTGCCTGGAGATTGGCTTTACTGAGGTATAATTGACATACAATAAAATTCACCCATTTTCAGTGAGTTTTGACAAATGTATGCATCTGTGTGAACCCTTACACCACCAAGGTATAGAACATTGATCCCCCTGCAAACTCCCTCATTCCACTTTGCAGAGGTCAGTGCAGTCTCGCCCCTCCATCCCAAGAACCCCAGGATCTGTTTACTTTTACTTTGTTTCATTTCTCCTGGAATGTCATGGAAGTTTAATCACAAAGGCCATCTTCTTTCCCTCAGTGTGACGCTTCTGAGATCCATCCAGGCTGTTGCACGTAATAGCAGTTCATTCCTTTTCATTGCTGGGTTGCATTCCACAGTGGGACGTGTCACAGTCTGTTTCCCCATCCCTGGGGAAGGACATTCCAGTTGTTCCCAGTTTTTTACAATTATGGATAAAGCTGCTATGAATAATTACATACAAGTATTTGAGGGGATTGGGTAAATACTCAGTTAGATATCTTTCCTCTTGGGCATGTGCCTATTAATGGAAAGCTGGTTAGTATGGCGATATGTTTCACTTTACTAAGAATCTGACAAATGGTTTGCTTGCCTTCCCGCCATGATGGATGGGAAACCCAGACGCTCTCCACATTGCTCCAGCAGGTGGTTTCAGGTGGTATTGAATCTTTTACCTTTTAGCCATTCTGTTGTGTGCAAGGTGCTATCCCACTTTCAGTTTAATTTATACTTTCCTATATAATTAAGGCTGTTTGAGCATCTTTCCATGAGCTTGTGATTTGCACATACCTTCTCTGGTAACACGTCTTTCTAAATCTTAAACACATTTTTAATTAGGTGTCTTCTTAACACTGAGTTGTAAGAGTTCTTCGCACATTCTGCACACGGGCACTTTGTCAGGTACAGGTGCAGACATTTTTCCCTCACCTGTGAAAGGCTTCTCCACCCACTTCCTTTCAAAGAACACGTATTTTTAATATGGATGAAATCCAACTTTTCTGATTTTTCTTTTGTGATTCACACTTTGAATCCTAGCTGAAAATGTTTGCCTAATACAAAGGCGCAAGAATTTTCTACTATATTTTCTTTTAGAAATTTCATAACTCAAGCTCCTACATTTTGGGTCTATGACACATTTTTAAGTTACTGTTTCAGTATGAATGTGTACATTTTTCTTTGCTATTTATTGTCTGAAACAATTTGTGCAGCCTTGGAACTATTTGGTACTAGAATTTCCCTGGGAGATTATCTGGGTGTGGAGATTTTTATAGGTTTTGAGACTTTTACAGGTTTGTTCTATGAACCCTGAAAGCCATTCTTTCTAGATCAGTGATTTTCAACCGATATGCCAGGAGAGAATCTTAGGTGTGCCTTGAAATTTTTTAAAGGTAATGCTCTTAAATTAATTAATTGAATAATTTTCAAAAGAAGTTCAAAGCACAGTAAGTATTTTTTTTTAACACTTTTGTTTGATCAACATAATTTAACTGTGCCGTGGAAGTTTAATTATAGGTTCAAGTGTGCCGTGACTTAAAAGAAAGTTGAAAAATACTGTACTACATGGATTCTAAGTGCCTAACGGGGCCTAAATTCAATTTAGAGCCCAGAGGCCAATTGCTGAATAGAGGTGACACGTGTACTCTGGGTGGGCATGACATTGGGACTTTCATAGCTTTCTGTTCCTATTCGCTCCACCTGAATCAAGGGATGCCCCAGAGTCTCACCTTCCCACTGGGATTTGATCAACGGACTAGACCTGTATCCACCAGTCAGAACCCAGCCAGAATCCAATTTGAGTGGATTGGGTAAATCTCAAAACCTGTAAAAATCTCCCCACCCAGTTTATAGCCCTCATTTGCATAGCAGACCAGTGTGGGCAAGTGAGTAGGAATTTTCTGTATTAAAAGCTCCTCTCTGGGCAGTACCTGTGGCTCAAAGGAGTAGGGTACCAGCCCCATATACCGGAGGTGGCTGGTTCAAGCCGGTGAGGCGCCAACCACATACACCTGAGCTGGTGGGTTCGAATCCAGCCTGGGCCCGCCAAATAACGATGACGGCTGCAAGCAAAAAGTAGCCGGGCGTTGTGGTGGTCGCCTATAGTCCCAAGCTACTTGGGAGGTGGAGGCAGGAGGATCACTTGAGCCCAGGAGTTGGAGCTTGCTGTGAGCTGTGATGCCACGGCATCTACCCAGGGTGACAGCTTGAGGCTCTGTCTTGGGAAAATAAATAAATAAAAATAAAAGCTCCCCTCTGTTTTCTCAGAAAGCACCTTTGTTTTGCATAATGCTCTGAGTTTGCAAACTAGTCACTGGAATAAAGTCTCTTTTCTTTTTTAAAAAGAAAATTTATTGGTTTTTTTTGTGTGTGTGGTTTTGTAGACAGTTGTTTGATAACTTTCTCCGTGTTCTCTATGGTTTATCTCAGTTTTACGACCCTATTGGACATTTTTTTATTGTTGTTGTTAAACTCCTGTTTTCCTAGGAATGCATCCATTTTATATAAGGTTTAAAAATTAATTGCATAAAGATATTGAGTAGCCACTTAACATTTTTTTTAAAGTCTCCTTTGTTTCCACAGTGATTGCTCCCGTTTTGTATCCTCATTTTGTGTGTTTGGGAGTTCTCACCCCTCATTTTTCTTGTTTGATTGTATTGTCTAGTGGTTTGCATTTTCAAAAATAATTTAGATTTAATTTGTTATTTCATTCCATCCACTCTTTTTCTTTTCTCTGCTTCATTGATTTTTCCCCCTTTCCTTTATTTCAGCCCATGTTATTCTTTTTCTAGCATTCTGAGGTCGGAATTTCATTCATGTCTTCACGACATAGGTTTAAAGCTGTACGTTTTCCTCTGATTCCCCATAGATTCAGAAATGTAGTATTTTTATTACGATTTTTAAAAAATTCTATAATTTTGGTTTGCAGTTTATCTCTTAGCCACAAGTATTGAATAGAAGATATTTAAATTTTCATGTGCAGGAGGCTTTTAAAATGTCAATATTTTCTAGTTTTGTTGCCTTTGATCAACAGGTGATTACAACATTTCTACTTTAGGGAACTTACTGCTTTTTTTTATGAACAAACATGTCATCAAATTTTGTAAATATTTCAGGTACACTTATCAAGTTGTGTTGCTATCAGGAGTTAAAATTTCATCCACACACATCTGTACACACTATATGTGTATGTGTATTCATGAGATCTGGAGGCTATTTTATTGATCATATTCCTTAAGTCTCTTATTTTCATACTTTCTTTTGTTATTTGACTTGTCTCTTATCCAGGATGGTGTCTCTGTTATCACTTGTGGTTTTTATTTAATTCTGCTCGCATTTCATTGCTCCTGGAGTACGTGTTTACAACTGTTACACTCCACTGTCATTGTACTTACCAGCTTCTCTTCCTCATCATGGTTAAAACACCGTGTGTACGGCATTCCATTGTGTCAGATGTGGAGATGGCAGACCCGGCCATAGCTCAGGGTCCTAGCAGTTAAATCACATTTGACCATCAGGCACTTTAAAACTCTGTGCTTTTAACAATATATTAGTTTATTTTCAATCAGAACAGCTGTTGGTTAACAGCAGAAAGCCAGAGTGAAGAAATTCCAGGAGCTAACGAGAATAACAATAGTAACAATAAAAATAATAGAAATAGGTAATAACGCAAATTATTTGTTATTTGTTATTCAACAGGTAACATGTGTGATGGATTGATTTAAAAATATCATAGAGCACATCAGTTTTTCCACAAATTAAAAACAATGTTAAAAACCATAATACATTCTATTGTATTTTTAGTGAAATACTTATCTAAAATAAAATATTTTCATGTACATTCTCTCCTATACTGCGCGATGTTACTACAAATGGTTTTTTGTAATTCTTAAAAAGAGTTTTGAGGCTTTTGGTTTCATTTTTACTGAGAGAAATGTTCTGTTCACAAGTCAAAAAATGTGGGGAATGCTCTCCCCTCACTTGCTTTTGGATCCCTTATCTCCCACCAGCCCCATAATAACCCTACGAGTTATTCATTAGCTGCAGATTTGTCTGGACACATCTGCTTTATGGTTATGTTGTGCTGCAAAATGTACCTTGGCATGGAGAATACACTGAATTATGATCTAAATGATCCTCACGATGGCAGATACAGCAAACTCGAGCCTGTGCCTTCCTGCCCGCCTCAGTTTGCTTTACCAGGAATCCATAAGGACAGGATGATAAGCAGGTGCCCAGCCTGCTTTGCTGGCAGTTTTCTAATCATCCGGTACCCGCCGGGTGCCTGTGCAGAGCCCTGCAAGCCACAGGAAAACTGACTTCCGGGCTGGCGTACTGCCTGGCTTGCTTCGTGCCAGGGCAAGACCTTTCCATGTCTTCACTCAGGCATCTCACTTGCACACCCCGTGAAGTGACTTCCATCCCCCCACAGTCAGGGAGCTGAGCTGAGCGCAGCTTCCCCCTAAGCAGAGGAGACTCAGAAAGATTGGAAGGGCCTGAGAAGCCAGGGATCTGCTTCTAGATTGAGTAGTCGCTCCGGACTGAATCATGACTGAGCTTAGATAGAGTTTGCATCTCAGCACCAATGGTAATAGTCTGTGGAGACCTCCTGTCACGGCAGCAACATTACCTGCCACCGCCAGGGAGTAAAGGAGGTTACCCGGGAAAAATAAAACCTAAAAAAAACCCCCAAGGCCTTCTCAGAGAAGCCCAGGAACACCATTGCAAGGTCCTCCCCAGGTAACTCCACCCTGAAAAATTTGTAACATTTAGCTTCCTGGGTCCTTGAAACGAAAGCTTGCTTTTGCTTCTGCTTCTGTAAACCCTGCACATGATTTGACACCTCTAGTGAGAAATAATATGGTAATTCCTTTGTCTGTCTACTTGTGAGTCCAATAAAAGGACAGGGACGGAGCTGATCGGGGAGCTCGGCTGTTTTAGGTTCTAATCTGCCATGGCTCCACAGGCTTTATAAGATAAGATTCCTTCCCCTATAATCTTTGGTGAGTCTATTGGCTTTGATTCTCTGGGCCTGCAACAGGAGCAGCACGTCCCCTTTCCAGGTGTGCCGCCGGCTCCCACATGAAGGACAGCGTCGTTACCATCCACTGGAAACCCGGCCAGGGTCCATGGACCCCACGAAAGCCTGAACCCCATGGGCCATCCCCTGTCAGTCTTCCTGCACTTCAGCAAAGGCGAAGATTCAGGGGATCAGAATCCCACCCCCAAAACACACCACTTTGACTTAAGGATTGTTTGAGCTGAAGGTGATTAAGAAGCACCAGATGGGGCAGAGAGAGCTCTTCGTTCTTCCCCCCAGGAAGCAGAGCGTAAATTCTCCGTGTGAAGGAGTTCCCTCCCCTCACCCCAGGAGGAGGACCTGGCTTACCACTGCAGACTGAGCAGCACCCAGACGGTCTGCACCAACAAACGTGACGAAGACAACCCTTATCTTCCACTCCTTTCCCTCACATCCTCGCCTTCCTTTACTTCCCCACACTTCATTCCCTTTTGTTAAAACGATGTGTAAGTCCCCCAGTCTGACCACGTCATTGGGTTTTCACTTCTTTTCCACAAAGGCCTCTGTGCACATAAAACATCAAAATATTAAAATCAAGTAAAATTTGTATTGTTTTTTTCTGTTAATCTTCTTTTTAAAAAATAAGTTTCGTCTGGAGGCCCCACCTGAAGAACCTACAAGGGTAAAGAAAAAACGTGGAAAGGTTAATGGCTCAGGCCATGACCACTGTGCCTTGGGTCCTCAAGCACCTGCCATCTGGAAGCCACATCCTGGGGGCTCCTCTGCGGGCCGTCCAGGGTATCTCCCACTGTGGAGACTCCCCACCCCAGTGCCCCAGAGAAAGGTATTTTCTTGTTGCATGTCCCCCACGCACCATCCCCTTTCTCCCGTGCCTTCCCGCTGACCCACGCAGAGTGCTTCTGCTGGCAGAGCCCAGTTCCAGAGTCTCCTTTCTCTTTAAGATGCCCTGGGTGCTAACATCCAGGCCCAATCCCACACATCGCAACTGCATGTGCGGATTAATTTTTGCAATTACTCCACTTGGCCTGCTCAATCCTTTTTGATATGCTGGGTGCCTAGAGGGTAGTATAAATGTGCATGAATTCCGAGTTGACGGTGCCTGGGTTGAGTGTATGCTGCCTCCATGACCACAGCTCTGTCAACACTGGTCATACTACCTGCTTCCTCTTCCACCTCCCACAGCATCTGGCCTGAAGGCCTGTGCAAACAATGGATGTTTAGTAAATATTGACCCATTGTTCTTTGTTCAATAGTATTTCTATCTATGGGAGCTCAACAAATATTGACTCTTTGGTAAACTCCTGAAGACATTTAAAAACAAGTGTTAGGTATCATCATGAGTGCTCCGAAGGGCGAAGAAACTATTAACGTTGGCATTCAGCTTCTTGCCAAGTGACAGCAAAACAGTTTCCTCCACATGGGACCCCTTTGTAATTAAGAGCCTCAGAGAGGCGCTGGCCACGAGGTGGACTCCTGCTCCAGGACAGCGTCCTTCTCTGTGATCTCACACTCTGCTTTTCAATTTCCTGGTAGATTAAATATTTAATCATGTGAATAGCTGCAGGGGAGAAGCATCCTTTGAAATGCTAATATGGCTGTTGAGTCTGGAAAGAGCCCAGGGAGAGGTGTATTTGTCTCAAACCCACCAATATCCACAGGGCGCCCTGGGTGCAAACCAGCCAGGAGAGGTGGCCAACTGTGAGGGGCTTCTCCCCGGGGAGATCTCCTTGTTCCCTGTGTAGACAGCCCCTTGCCTTCAGGCCCATACCGAGTGGTCTGCCCGAGGTGGGCTGAGGGAGGCATCTTGTGGCACTTTTGTTCTGAGCCATTTCACACATTCTCCCTTCCGTTTTGACAGCCCACCGTGTTTTGGTTTGGGGAAATAACGTATTTCTTCAGGGTGGACTCTGCTTTCAATTTCTTCAGAGTTCCCTGAAAAGTACTCTGGGCTCAGTGGGGCTCACAAGTGCCAGGAGCGCGGTGGGGCTGGGCAGTGCGGACGGCTGCAGTTTATGAGATGTGTGGTGCTCTCAATTCTGATCATACTAGTCCTACACCTTCATGAAAAACCCAAGCAACTATTTCTTCCACTCTGCTGGCTAACAATCTCCCCTCTGGTCTTTGAACAAATTAGTGGTCACTCCCAAGAAGTCAGAATAATGTTTTCTCTGATGAACTTGTACATGAACTTGTACACAGCATGGGTGACACGCGGTGGTGCCTTTGACCCAGAGATGAATCATATTCAAAACATCATAAAACATCAACACGTTATTTGAGTGCTTCCTTCTAGGACACAGGTGCCTCTCTAGTCCACTCCCCCTGCCAGCCCAGGCCTGGGCGTGTGCTGGTCCTTGAACGGGTTTGTCACTCTGCTAATACAGGGAGGAAGCAGAGATCGCACAGCAGAGGCCCAGGGACCTAGGAGTTAAAGTAACAATACTTGAAATGACTTGACTATTTCCTACTAAGCTGGGCGCTGGCTAGGATTTGAAAGTGGTCCCCTCCCCTCCCTGCCCAGTAAAGCCTCTTTGATGTGACCATGTTTCCAGGATGGGACCTGAGGCTGGCCCCTCCAGACGGGACTGCAGGGCTCCAACCCGAGCCTTGGGACTAGCCCCTTCTTGCTTGTCCACATTCAGCAGCTGTGCTCCCTGTACCCCATATCACTGTGTCCCGAAAATCCCAGGACAGTATAGGAAATGCTGCCCCCAAACTTAGAGGGAATGGAGAGACCAGAGAATTCCTCAGACGAGACCAGCTTGGTGAGTTAGATGAGAATTCCTCAGACGAGACCAGCTTGGTGAGTTAGATGAGTTTACAGAGGTCACTCACTACGGGACTTGTTCCTGGGTGCACAGGAACCTCTTGAGTCCTCAGGAGCTTCTGGAGCGCAAAATCCAGCCTGCCCCCTGCGGTGCTGCCTCAAATCTCTCCATGACTAATGCAAAGTCCCCACCTTGCGTCTTTGCTAGTTCACAGTGGACACACCATACAGGGGCAGCACGGCGTGCAGGCCCTGTTTTGTTCATGATGCTATGGCTTTCACTACACAGGGTTTTAGTGTTACAATTAGCAAAAGAGCACTGTGCTGTGACTCAAAGATTTTATTTAAAAAATAAATAAATAAAAGATGGCCAGGTGCGGTGGCTCCTGCCTATAATCCCAGTACTCTGGGAGGCCGAGGCAGGTGGATCACTTGAGCTCAGGAGTCCGAGACCCAGCTTGAGCAAGAGCGAGACCCCATCTCTACTAAAAATAGAAAAACTTGCTGGACGTTGTGACAGGGACTTATAGTCCCAGCTACTCAGGCTAAGGCAAGAGGGTCACTTTGGCCCAAGAGTTTGAGGTTGCTGTGAGCCGTGACGCTACGGCACTCTACTGAGGGCGACAAAGTGAGACTCTGTCTCAAAAAAGAAAAGATAAGGTACACTATAGAATAGTCAAAGCCACTCAGGGCCAGTTTGAGCTGGCTGTCTCAGGGCAAGAAAGTCGTGTGTGCTGCCCCCCTGCCCCCCAGTACTTACCTTGGCACCTGTTTAGTCTAATTTGTAGCAACTTTGTTGAGCACTCCAGGCCAGCACTGGGGTTCTGTTAGGTGACTGGCAACCTGCACTCCCGCCTCAGGCATTTCCCTGTCTCTTTAGATGGGGCTGATGATGGAATAGTCACAAGCCCACAGAAGCTGCTTCCCATGATGAGTGGCTGAAACGCCACAAAGTATCATTTGAACTAGACAGTTGTTTTCCCACTAGCAGCTGTCTTCATAGGTCACAGGAGGGGACTGGCCCAGTGACCCAGGTCCCTGCGGGGGCTTAGAGCCCGCGTCCTCCACCCTGAGCTCACCGGCTGCTGTCTCTGTCCGGCCCTTCCCGTCCTGCACTTTCTCCTCGCCCTCTCCCTTATTTGTCCCCAGCGGACCAGGTGTCAAGGGACAGGAGCATCCCTGAATTGGTCGCTGTGTTTGCCTCCCTAAAATATCTACATTCAGGTCTTAACTACTCGGGAAGATTCTGCAAGGCCCTCCTGAAAGGCAGGAGGAGTTTCTGTGCTGAGGGAGGGGCTGCCCCCCAGGCAGCAGCAGCACAAGTGACCGCTGGTCAGCGGGATGCTCCCGGGAGGCCTGAGGGTGACTTTGTTCCTCCTCCTTCCATCTGAGTCTGGCTGGCTGAGTAACTAAGAGCAACCGTCTTAGAGACTGAGGGGTATCCTGGATCACATAACCCTACACACGCCACGTGATGAGCAGTGCCACGAAGGCCGTGCTGCAGCCTCAACTAAAGTGCTCTTCTGACTCAAACCCGCCTTGTGAGCTCCTACTCATCCCTCAAGACCCTGTCATATTTCACCCCACCCTGCCAGCCCTGATGGTGCCACACCACAATTTATACTTTAAAGCTTTTATCCCCTCACTGGCCCATGGGCTCTGAGGTTGGAGGGTCTTCCTGGTGACCTGAGGCTCTAGGCTGTGGAGGCTGAGTGCCTGGCCTGTGATCCACGCTCAGTGAGATATGTGTGCCAATGACCATGAACTCCCTAGGTGGAAGGTTGCAGCCCCAGCACTCAGGGCCAGACTGCCTGTTTCTTAAACCCATCCAGGAGGCCCTGCCCTTCCCCAGGACATCAACCCTCCCACAAAGCCCTGGGTGGGAGTGGGAGGGGGGAGGGTTCAGGGAAGGACTCAGCTCCAAGGACAGTGCACAGTGTCCACAGCTGGGATGACCGCTGCAGAGATGTGGCTGCTGAAGAGAGATTAGGCCCCACAGGGGCCTGCTTAACCCAGGCCTGGCGGTGCCCACACAGCCACTGTCAGGCTAGGGCCTGATACCCAGCATCCCGTGGACCTGCAGTTCAGACACCAGCATGGAACTTGAGCTCCCCCAGGGGAGCAGGAAGGCTGGGGAGGCAGGGAGGAGCCTCCTGTACCCACTTCCTCTTCCTGGGTTGATCTGGGTCCCTGGGTAGGAACCTGCTAGAATAGAAGGAAGGGAACGAAGGGTCAGGAACATGGACAAATGCTGACTCAGCTGCTCCAGTCTCCAAAGGCGCAGCTCAGGTCCCTGCTCCCCTAAGATGTTTGTGCCACCCTACCTGGTGGGATCTGGCTCTGGGCGTCACTAGGGCTGTCACTCCTACCAGAGCCCAGGGATCAGGACGTCTGGCTCCTCTGCCTCCATGGGGGCTGCACTTCACCTGGCAGATACCCCTTGGGCAGTGGGTCACCTTTCACCGGCTCCTGCGGGCTGGGCACCTGTGACAGGTGAGGAAACTGGAGGCACGCGCAGGGGAGCAACTTGCCAAGGGCAGGCAGCGCAGGACTGGGGACCAGGCCTCCTGGCTTCACCATCTTAACTGCAACATGAGCCTATCTCCCATGTGGGGGACCTTCAAGGACAAGAATGTGCCACCTTTGTGTCCCCTCCCAAGCCACCAACCTGCAGTGTGGATCAATAGTCTCTGAGTCAGCTGAAACCAGCCCAGTGGGTGAACGGCAGGGCTGCCGCTGGACAGGGCCCCAGTGTGAGGTCCTCCAGCTATCTGGACTGTGGGACCCCCCAGGCAGCCTCAAATGACCCCATTCAGACAGAGGCAGCCCTGCTCCATGTCCTGGCCTCGCCTCCCAGTGTTATTTGGGGTGGGGGAAAAGCCCCTAGGAATTTCCTGCGTCGTCCATCATCTTTTAATGATGTGAAAATCATGCTTCTCTCCCTCAGAAAGGAGCAAGTGCCCTGGAAATCAGGCAGACTCCCCTTTCTTCCTCCTTCGTGCTCCTCGGGAGGACCGGCAAACCCCGCCCAGGGGCTCCTCAGCTTCAACTTCAACTTCACTCAGGAGGGCGGAGGGTGGGGTCAGCGTCTCCAGGCAGGACATATCCTGGTCCCCTGTGTGCTCAGTCTGGCCCCCATCAGCCCCTTGGGGAGGACAGCTCAGGGACGCACGCACTCGGGGTGGTTCAGGCGAAATTCAAACAGCTGGAGCACTCACGTCTTAGCATTATGTACAAAACCCACCCCTGGAACTTTCAAATAGAGGTTCAGAAGAGTTGATGAGTAATGTCAGAATGTCCTGCTGGTAAATAAACTTAAGGAACATAACAAAAGTAGGACTCCATGTTTTTCTGGTAAATAAACTTAGGGAACATAACAAAAAGCAGAGAATGAGAGCAGGATCCTTCTCTGCACCAGCCACCTGTGCGGGGAGTGGGCTGCCAACCCCACCTGCTGAGACCTGGGGTCTCATGGAGGCAGATCTAGCCCCAGCCCCCCAGGGCTGGGGTGTAGCCTCCCGCAGCATCTGAATGTTGAGCCTTTGTTTCTTTGTTATAAAACAATTTCAGGGACATATCCTTCAGTAAAAATAAGGGCAAAGTGGGCAGAGGTGTACACTCAGTTCTCATTTGTGTTAAAAATGCACTTAGCTCCGGAGAGAACATATCCTGCCGGAGACCTAAGGAAGCACCAAAACTGGATGTGTCTGGACAGGAGCGAGTCTTTTGTGTTTTTAAATACATTGAATATATTTATTCCATACATTTATTAAAATGTAATTAATAAATATATATTTTTGCTGTATAAAAAGCAAAGAAGAAAGGAAAGGAATCTCCACCTCTCAAGAGTTGTGAGAGAGACACACAAACCTCACCCTTAGTTCCTGCCTTCCCAACTGTCTGAGGCCCATCTGGGGTTCAGTGGCCTGGGGAACTCTTGTCACTGTGTGGGGGTCTTCTGTGTGGCTCCTGGCTGGGTGGCAGAGCCTTAATCCTTTTGCCTGAACTCTGGCCTGCTCCTCAGCAGAGGAACCTTAACCCAGATAGGACCTTGGCTTTGCTGCTTACCAGCCACTGAGATTGGGGGCCGAACCACAACTCTCGCCTTCAGGAGGGAAGAGCCAGCTGTCTGGTGGCTAGACAGTCCCATGCAGGGGAGAAGCAGGAGGGGCAGGAAGGGGAGGAAGAGCTGTCACACGCACACCATCCGGAGTGGCTGTGCAAACACAGGGGTATAAATGAGTCTCCTGGTCCAGTGCCTCCAACACCAGTCCTCAGAGCTGTCACCATGGAGGCCAGAGCTCTCTGCCTGCTGCTGCTGGCCCTGGCGTCCGTGCCCTCCAGCTGGGCCCAGGCCTATGTCGGCCTGTGTGAGTACGGGGAAGGGGGTGGATCTGGGTAAGAGATGCAGAAGGCCTAGGGGAGGGGGCTTTCTTTTTTCTTTTGCTCAGGGAGGGGGGTTTCTGTGGGCTCAAGAGCTGGGAAAATGGAGGAGCTTCCACACTCACTTAAGAGTTACCATTTGTCAGATGGACGCATTCTCTTGCAATAGCCCTGCACAGCATCTGACTGTGCCCATTCCACAGATAGGAACTCCAAGCCTCAGAGAAAGTTGATACTTGCTTACGGAGATCCTCCCTGGTCAGGGTTGGAACTGGAGTTTGAACTATTCCACAGCCTTCTTTGCCAGAGATCTCTGAATTACAGCATAGGTTTTTATGCATTGTTTTGGCACATTTATAAAATAAAACCAAACCAAAGGGAAAGACAGATGATAAAGCAATTACTTGATTACTTCTAGAACATTTTCAACATAAGGAACGCAATTTGCATTTTAGCTGTTTGTTTGCCACTCTGCATGGGGGTGGAGTATTAGCCTTGGTTGGAGGGATTAGAGTGTAGCTGTTATCTGGTTATCTCTGAGCACAGGAAGGCAGTGGTTCCCAAACGTGGCAGAGCTTGAAAAACCCGAATGCCAGGGCAACCGGTTACATCAGGAAGTCTCCAGGCAGGACCCCCCACCGATGCCAATGTGAGCAGTGTGGGGGCCACTGGAATCCAAGCTCAGGCACTGGCAGCAACAGATGAGAATTTATGAGATTTATGAGAATTCATAAGATTTCTATTTTCCTAAAGAAAACCCTTAGCTGATGAGACAAAGTGAACCTTTGCAGCACATTGTGACACATAGGCGTGCTCACAAAATGAATATTGGAGACAGAAAGGTGCCCAGGGAGGACACGCCAAACTCAACAACTCAGGGACAGAGAGATCCAGAACAGAATTAAAAAGTAGCCTGCACTGCGATTTCCTCTATGGAGGGAGCAGTGTACACTTGACATTTATAACAAGGGGCCAAGTTTTCAGTGAGTGATCAAACAAGGAAGGGAAGCTTTGAATCTGGGTTCTGGGGCCCCCAGATTCCTAGGGCTCCTGCCAGCTGTCCCAGTCCCGACTTGGTCTTCTTGGTAAGGTGAGAGGAGTGCCAAGCCGGGCTTCCTGGGCGGAGCATCTAACAGGATGCCTCGCTTCACACATTTGTCTCTCTTCACACAGCCCACCCTCCTAGGGTGGGGTATCGCCATCCTTTGAAATGTGGAGCATGGGGGTGTAGGGGGTGCAAACTTACACAATGACAAACACACCCACTCCAAAGGTAAGGGCTCTGGAAATGATCAGGCTTTGTTTGTGACAGCGGCAAACCAGTGCGCGGTTCCGGCCAAGGACAGGGTGGACTGCGGCTACCCCCAGGTCACCCCCGAGGAGTGCAACAACAGGGGCTGCTGCTTCGACTCCAGCACCCCAGAGGTGCCCTGGTGCTTCAAGCCTTTGCAGGAAACAGGTAAGCCTGAGCCTGAGAGGGGCCTGCCTCTTGCCGCCCAGGGTCCCAGGCCCTCCCTTGGCAGAATGTCAGCACTGCGCTGCCCCTAGGTGGGCTTCACAGTGAAGGCTTCATGCCCAGGGCTGTCCTATTTTGTCCTTTTTCGTGTAAAACAGAAAAGTATAATAATTGTTTCAGAAGGTGTTCAAAGCTAAGGTGCTATAAGAAGGCAGCTAGTTTAAGAACTATCCTAGAGGGGAGGAAAACATGTAGATGTGGAAAGATGGGCTGACTTCCTGAGCTATTGTCCACAGACCTGCCACCCAGAGTCTTTGTCACTGTGACATGGCCACGACAGAAGGCCAGCGGGTGGTGACACTGGGTGGTATACCCTTTGGCTCTCCACACCTCCCAGCCTCCCTGCCCCGTGAGAGTGCACCTCTTGCCTCCCTCTCTCCCTGGGGAGGTTCTCTCCAAGACGGGCTGTGTCCTCTGCAAGCGGATGGCCCTGTGCTCAGGGCTTTCCGCCTAGCTGGACAGGGCGGGCTTACCTTTGAAGGACACACTTGTATGAAGCACCTTCTTGGAGGCAGTATGTAAAGGGGCCATTCTTGCCTTTGTCCCAGGGGTCCAGCTGCTCCCTGATCAATTTGGGAGGCCATGCCCTGCTCAGGAAAGCTGGGTGGGGTGTACAGGGGCTCTAGAGGGGAAGCAGGAGGGAGTGCCTGCTGCTTCCTGGCCTCTGGCCCCTGGTCCTGGAGCTGCACAGTGGCCCCTCCAAGGGTCATCTCACTTAGCATCTGTCTGATCCCTGGGCCCTGTCATCTCAGAGCCATCGGCTGCCTGACGGGTCTCCCACTCCGTGGGGTTTGGGGGAAGAGGCAGCATCAGGTACCAGGTGGGAGCCTGCCCTGCCCCAGAGGGCCACACAGCTGGTGATGGAGAGCATAACGCTCAGATGAGGCCTCTGCTCTGTTTACAGAATGCACGTTCTGAAGCGCCCCCCGCTGCCCCAGCGCCTTGGACGGATGTGAGACTCTGTGCCCTGGGTGCCCTGCCCACCATCCTGCCTTTCTGGCCCTCTCCTCCTGGCAGGGCTTCTGCTGGAAGTTAATGCCTGGGGCCTGATGCCTTAAAGAATAAAGATCCCGTGCTCGGCTCGAGGACGGCTCTTCCTTCCTGAGACTTTACGCTGCTGTGTTTTATTTCCACCCTTCACAAGCATTCCTCCTCAGCATTTCCCGGGTGCCGGTGACCAGGGGGTGTCATCCATCGTGTCTCCCAGGACAGGGTCTGCCCTGGGGCCTCAAGGGCAGGAGAATGACCCCTGGGGCTGCATCTCCTGTGGGTGATTTTACATCTCAGACCCACTGCTGACCTACTGGGGATGGCCAGGAACCCTGGGAGTGGCCGCACTCGCATGTAAATTGAGAAAATATATCTCAAATATAAGTTTTTAAAAATTATTAGTGTCTTTCTTGGTGAAGGCAGTAAGCCAATAAAACCATCTTACAAACTCATCCTTTTCCCATATTTGTTTGCAAATCAAGTTTGACACCCGTGTCCCCTTGGTGACTTTGTGTTTTCTGTTTGTTATGGAAACAGACACAGCCATATGGATAGATCAGTGTCTCTGAGGGTCCCATCTCAGGTCCTCATGAAGTCTTAACCATCTCTGGATCTGAGCCTCATCAGGCCCCTGCCTAGGCTGCATTCTTGGGGACAGGGCCACTCTCCACTCACACTCAGGACTTTTCACGGGTGGAGAGCTCCGCAGGGGCCATCTAGCTGCGTCTCCTGTGTGGCTTCTCCCGGGGACTCTCTGGAGCCAGATACACAGCCTGCAGAGGATGGTGCAGCTTGCAGGGTGGGGTTTCCTGATCTTAGCTGTTTCTTCCCACTGGAAAAGCGGCACCTGCTCCTTTGAAGCAATGACTTTGTTTTTTTAGCTTGCACTTGGGGCTTGGTCCCTTGAGCTCACAATCTGTCTACAAGTGACATATGAACCTTGTGGTACAGATTAAAAACAGCCTTTCTTTATAGTAGTCCCTACTGAAAGAGGAGGATGTCAGGACATCCTGCTCTGACCTGGAAGCCCTGGGTGTGCCCTTGCTGCCCAGGGATGTGAGTTGCTTTCAGACCTAGGGCACGCTCCAAGTGAGGCCTCCCCTGCTGGGACCCCTGACCCAACGCTGTTCTCTCCCAAATGTCCTCCTAGTGGGGCCCTGAGTCCCTCTCCCTCCAGACCATGCCCAGCCTTTGAGAGCTGAGGGAGGTGAGGGTCACTGGTTCTGGGACTGACGACGGGGTGCTGCTCCCTCCCTTGCTAACTGCCCGATGGCCTCAGCCCTAGGACCAGGACACTGCTGCCTCCCGGAATAAGGCAAGGCCTTATACAAGGAGCTGCCTGCCTACATTGCCCTTGTCCTCCCCTGGGATCCTGAGCACTTCCCTTCCAGCTGTGCCAGGGGCCTTGAGAGGAAGGGTGCCGCAGAGCCTGAGCTGGAAGAGCACACCCCATCCCCCAGAGCCGCTCCATCCCTCTGTTGGGCCTGTGCCTTGTTTGATAGGGCTGTGCTTCCCCTGCGTCCCTGTGTCCCACCCCTGGGTCTCCCTCTGGGGCATGTGGAGGGTGGAGCTTGCTACCTGGAGGAAAGGCAGAGACTGAGAGGCCTGTGGCAGGAGGTCGTGCTGGGGAGTGGGATCCCTTCCATCCAGCACATTATTCTCGAAAGTGTCCACGGCCGAGGTCAGCAGACAGTCCCCACCAGCAGGCAGTCCCCACTGGCGGGGGGCCCACCACCCCTCACAGCTATGCATCCACACCGGCTCTGACACCCTCCACCCAGCAGGCGGGACTCATCCAGAACGCACCCTCCTCATCCATCCTGCTGACACTCCTGAGCCCGTGTCATCTTGCTGGCTGTCCTCAATCTCCTCGATTCATCCACAGAGGAGCAAATAGCAGAGTCAGGATGAGCCCCACAGATCCTGAGAGGGAGGAACCCGCTGCCAGGGACACTGACCCTAGCTGCTTACAAGCTGGCGTCAAAAACTATATAAGCAAAACCTGTGGCTACCTTGTCCCCATGTCCCTGTTGGGGACATCTGGTGGAGTTAGGAGCCTTGCAGCATCAGAGCAGCCAGAATGGCCGGAGCTGAGGACAGGGCCAGGCCAGGGCTCTGGAGAGGAGGGTCATGCACCTGTCCTGGGCATGAAATTTAAAGGGTTTCCCAAAGACTCAGTACTCCACAGAAGCATCGTTTACATAATATTTTAAAAATCCAGTCAACAAACTACATAAGGCCTGTGGACTACTTATCCAGTTTTGTACATACAGTTTTATTAGAACCAGGGCTGGGACGAGGGGAGGTGAGTGAGGCAGAATTGTCTGAGTGTGGGGTTCAAATCTGTCTTTATTTACATTGTTGATGTTTTGTTCATCATTCCCCTTTTGCATTATTTTTTATTTTAAATGTTGCATTAACATATTTATCTTGATGACTGAGTTTTCCAGTTTCTGTTCAAGGTGAGTTCTGTGCTCACCTCACCCTCATCCCTGCCCAGCAGGCAGGGACATCCAGTGGGGACAGTGCGGTGAGTCCACTGGAGTAGGAGGGGCCATGGAGGCTTCACTGCAGGGGCTGTGATGTTCAGCATAGGCCCTGGGAAGTCCCGGTGAAGAAGAGGAGGGGGGTCACAGAGGCTTAATAAATGCGCACACCAGGGTCAGCAGCCTCTAGGCTGGCCGTGTGGACTAGTGTGCTGTCGACTGTGCTGGAGGCAGTGGCAGGGGGAGGGGCGTGGGGGCACTGGATGGGGAGCCCTAAGCACTGGCCCCTGCCCACCTGATGGCAGATCTTCCATCTCCTCTGGTAAGCAGCACCTGGGAGGCCAGGTGTTGCTGATTTAGGAGAGGAAACTCCCAGAATTGTGAGCTCTGCTGTTGGTTAACAAACCACACACCACACACTAACCAAATGCACCCCAAATTCCAAAGTGGTCATTGCCTCTGTTCTGATAGGTCTGGATTTCCTGCTCACGAACTTGGTGTGCTAAACTGTAACTTAATTTTTACCATAACTAGATGTCTTTCACTCTGAAGTTCTTGGACGAAACTAAAAGCTAGTCACTTTCTGGAACCTGGTCAAGTCCAGGGTCTGCCTCTCCTAAGGGAGGATGGTCCGTGGGAGGCCCCCTCTCGCTAGGATTGTCTCTGGGCCGGGGTAACCCAGGAGGCATCTGCTGCTCCTCCTGGGGTCCAGGAATGTCCCTCAGCTGGACCCCATGCTTCTCTCTGCCCCAGGTGCCTTGGCCCCATTTGTCTCTCTCTCCTCCCTCTCCATGGGAATGTTGGGAGTCCCAGAGCCCCACGTGGAGTTTATAGGCAAGAGAGCTGGGCCCTTGTTGGTGCCCAGGGGGCTTGTGGCATTTCCATAAAAGGTAGCATAAAAGCCCAGTGTTGGAGCAGCCTCCTCCATGTGGTGGAGCAAGACCCAACGAGCCCACCCAGCAGAGAACTGGTCCCAAAATGAACGAGGGCGAGCAGCACCCTCTGCTGGTATCTTGGAGTGACCACCGCTCCCAGCCAATTCCAGCTGCACCCTGGCACCTGTGAGAATCAATGTACCCAATCACAGACCCACCCTTGCTTCCTGACAGCGTCCAATCCTGACAAAGCCCATCTCCTTGAACCTCCCCTGAAGCACATGAGGCAAAGGCGAGCCCAGCTCCTTCAGTGAACCCTTTCTTGCACCTTAATGTGGAGATGTCCCACATCGTGCTGTTTCTCTGACTACACACATGTCCCGGGGTCTTCGGTGGAACATCAGCCAGGTGTAGCCAGTGTGGCTTCCCTCCCATCCTGTGCCCAACCCTGTGCCCCCATCTAGGGCTCAGTGGGGATGATCAGGACATGGTAAACCAGGGGTCCCCAGTGGAAGCTGGATTGCCACAGTGGCACCTTGTGGGTGTGTTTCTGAGTGTCATATGGATGGGGGCATCAGGTGGATGCAGGCCAGACATGGCAGGAGTTTCTATGTCCTTGAGTGTCCCATACAGACCACTGCCTCCCCCCAGTGGACATTCCGGTGACCTGCTGGACACTCGCAGTGGGTACAAACCTGTTTGTGAAGATTCGAGCCCAGAGGTGATTTCTGTTTCACATCTTAACTCACGGACATATTGTCACCATTGTTTTTTGTTTTGCATGGTTTGAACACACCTGAATTGTGCAGGAATTCTTATTGTGTAAACCAAGGGGAGACTGCATTTATTCACTTCGGAGCTTTAGCTGAGTTATTTCAAAGGTCAAATGTCAACGACCCCGTGGAAGTGAGTCACTGCCCAGCCTGCCAGTTCTGCCTCACTGCGTCCTCCAGTGCAGACAGCGGGGGCTTGGGCACATGGAACATGGTTACATTAGGTGTTGCTTTCCTTTATTTCTCATATCTTTATGAGGTATCATGCATATTTATTTTTCAAAATGTTGTGTGTAGCCATGAATATTAAGTATGAGTTTCATTTCAGGATAGCAAAAGAGGTCTTACGGAGTACTTGATATAAACCAGGGAGGGGTCCCTGCAGACGAGGGGTGCCTCCTGCCAGGCCCCGCCCCTTCCTGCAGGTTCCCAGCAGACCCTGCCCAGTCCGGTCAGTGTCTTTTCCCATCTTTTCTATTTTAAACCTGGATCATGGCTTTTGAATTGAAAAGCAGCCCAAACCTTGACACATGCTGTCCTGGAACAGCCACCCTGAGGCCCCTGCCCCTCCTGCTTCCTGGCCCTGATGGCGGGGGCCGGGGTATGAGACTTTGGCTCATACCCTCCTATAAGTGTGCACCTTTGACTTCTCAAATAGTCATCTTCCCCCTGCCCCTCTCCAACACAATTTCTTCCCCATATTCCCACAGCAGTTAGAGGCAGGGTAGCAGGTAACCCTGGGGTGCAGGAAGGGTGCACCACCCTTCCCACCCCACAGGAGACATTGGAGCCTCCCTGGCTCCACCCAGAGCCTGCTGGGTCTTAGGTTGGAGGGCAGCATTGTGCCTAGGTCTGGAGCACCCTCCAGCCTGTTTGGGGTGTGCCCTGAGGGGGCCCAGTGGCTGCAGCAGCGAGGCCTTGGGTTCTGGTGGCCCTGAAGGGGCAGGGCTACCCTCGAGGGGGCTTGGCTCCTTCCTAAAGCCTCAGGTGCCCTTCCTTTTCTCCCCCTCTTCCTTTCCACCTAGGTAACTTCTCAAAGGGCTTAGTTCTGACTCGGGCAAAGCTGAGTGCCTGCCTGTGCCCAGATATGAGATTGAAGACAGGGAACCCCTGCCGTGCTGCCTGGGACCTGCAGCTACAAACTGACCACCCTTCTCTGCTAACTAAGGGAAAGCACCGTCACGGGGATTTGTCTTTTCTCATCCCCTCTTCCCTGTGGGTGAATCTTATCCCAGGCATGGCCTTCATGACTCCACCCCTAGCTCCAGATGTGACCCCCATGCCTTGCTAAAGGTCAGGACTAGGAGGTGCCAGCCACATTTCCTGGGCTGCAGGTGACCCAGTACTCAGTGGCGTTTCAGCCTGGGCGTCAGTGGACACTTACTGTCCAGAGCCCATGTGGCCCTTGTACCACACATTAAGCCTTCCTGCCTCCTGATTTGTATCCACGTGGCTCAGGGTGAATTCGAATAATGAATTGCAAACATAGGATCCAGGAATATTTTGGTATTAAATACCTTCACCACTGACTTGTAAATGGCCCATGTTTCCAGAACCTTCCAGAACCCATTGGAATGAGAACGTGGACTTGCCCAGAAGCCAGAACACATCCTTGCTGCAGGTGGGACTTGGAGGTAAGTGCTGGGCTCCCCCCAGGCTGTGGCCGTCAACACAACTGCTGTTTGCTGCAGTTAGTCAGAGGCGCAGGCTGCCCCGGTGGTGACTGGACAACTGGACATCTAGACAGCTAGATAGCTAGGCAGCTGGACAGTGCCACCTCGCTCCAGAGTGTGCTGGACATTTACTTGCTGTCGTTGCTCTGTTCCAAGATTCTCCATCTTTCAGGGACACAGATAGGAGGATATTTGCTCCATACTCAGGCCCTAACACAGGCTCAGAGGAGCAGCAGATGCATCTGGGAACCCTGCGGGGGGGGGGGGGAGCAGGCTGGGTGCCAGTCTGACCCTGCTGAGCCGAGGGGCAGGTGGAGCCTCGGGCGAAGGTGCAGTTTGGACAGAGTATCCCCCAGGCCCTTGGAGGGTTCCCAAAGCCAAGTGCTCTTTGAGGAGTCCTGGGTCTGGCAGGAGTGCTGTGAGGGCTGTGGTGGTTCCAGGGCAGCACTGAGGAGGTCAGTTACCAGGGGTCCTGCTGCAGCAGGTGCTTTTCCTGGGATAGCTGGTGGTGGGCGGCCTTCTGCAGGGCAGCCAAGGAGCCTCCACTTGCTGCTCTGAGACCCTGCAGGGTCAGGGCTGTGCCCTGCTGCAGAGGCTGGAAATCCTCCCCTCGGGCCTCCATTCTTTGGGGTATGTTAAAAGACTGAAAGAACCCATAGGTCTCAAAGTCCCCATCAGCAGAGTGGGGACAGTTGCAATAGCTCTATGGGAGGGAGGACAGGCTGGGAGGGACTGTCTAGTGTTGGTCGCACCCAGGGGCTCAGGACCAGCAGCCTGGCCATAAAGCGCGGAGAGCCCTTGGCTTCCTTTTCCCCTTAGGTTTGATTTTGTCCTTAAATTCAAAGTGTGTTTTATGCTAAGTGAAAGAAGCCAGTTACAAAAGGCCACTTTCTGTATGACTCATTTACATCAATGCCCCGAACAGGCAAATTTGTAGACATGGAGAGAGGGGGGTGGTTTCCTGTGGGGGAGGCTGGGAGTGTCCCCTAATGGGCAGGGGACCTCCTGGTGGGGTGATGAAAGTGTTGCGGATGAGTGATGGTGGCCACACAATTCCGTGCAGCTGTAAACTTTACTCAAAACAACTGAATTGTATACTTTGAAAGAGTGAGTTGTATAGTATGAGGACAACATGGCAATTTGATGTGCACACACGTTTATATGTCTTTTGATTTTCTGACTTAGACACCATCTGACTTTCTGCTTTGAGAACTGGAAGTACTGAACACCAATGTGTGGTTGGCCCATCTGCTCCTTGACACCCAAAATGGGCAGCTTGTCCTGCCAGGTGGCTTCTGAGGTGGTCTTGTCCCCTGTCAGGTGGCTCCCGGGCTCAAGGGCTCTCACCACTGTTTCTGGGCCACCCTTGGACAGGAGCCAGGAGCTGCCTCTCTCTGTTCAGCTGCCTTTGTCCTTGCTGACCAGGACGCTGCAGCCCTTCCCATGAATTTCCTGGGGCACAGCCAGCCCCTCCCACTGGCCTCCCCATGTTCTGTCCCCAGGAGGGTCACCACCCCAACTTGGGCACCAGTGTCCACTCATTCTTTGCTCTGGGCCTCTCACCTAACCCCAGCCCATGATAACCCAGAGGAATCGTCTTAGTCTCGGGGTGTAGGGAGATTCTGTCTCCTTCTGACACCTGCTTTCAAATATGGCAACCAGGCTACTTAAAGATGAGAAAACCAGGAGCAATGAGGTCCCAGAGCTCCCAAGGTCACCTATTTGGAAGAGGTGGCCTGGCTGTGGTCACTCATGTTAATATCAGAGCAGAGCGACACTGAACATGGCCACACTGAACACGGTTGGCACACCTGCTCCCACGGAGAGGGCACAGGCAGGGAACTAAACGGCATGGGGAGGGGTCAGTGGATTCCTCAGGAAGAGTGCCTCATACCAAATTTGCCTGTTTTTGGTCCTTTCTTCTCTCTGCAGAATGAGGCTGTTATTGTTCAGCCACATCCTGGTAATGATGTCAGGAAGACCAGTCCCCCGTGGATGTGGCTCCCTTGCACCAGGAGTGCTGCTGTGGGCTCCTTGCTCTGGTTGGGTTCGTGGTGCCCCCCTGCAGCTGCAGTGTAGGAGAGTCACTGCCGTCAGAACCCCGAGGCCAAGGGGCTGGAGGCAGACCATCTGAGGGGTAGGGGTGGCCCTGAGGTCCTCCAAGGCCCGTGAGGGTGAGGAGGACCTCACAGCAGGGTGCAGGCCTCCCGGCCATGGCTTCTCAGTGCACTCTTTTGCATTTTGGATCTGGGTTTCCAGAAAGGCTTCTGCGGCTTGAATTGTATGTAGGTTATAAGGATATGTGTATATATGAGGAGGCTTTCCAGATCTTCAGATTAAACCATGGCCCATCATAGAAGCGACCTCAGCTTCCCTCAGAAGGAGGGGATTCCAGAACACCTTGACGATGGTGTACCAGAGTCAGCGCGGGCAGCTCCGCCTCTGGTCTGGGGACAGTTTGGAGCCAGGGAAGGAAAGCCAGGCGCAGAGCAGTGTGGGCAGGTGGCCATCCCTCTCCGTGCGGTGGAGGGAGTGAATAACCTGGATGACCTCACAGGGAGTTTCTGGTGGATCAGGGTGGGGTTATTGTGCTTGGCACATGGGCTGGGGTACAGGACAGCATCTAGGGACGGACACAGCTGGGCAGGGAGGAGTGGGGAGCGCAGGGGTGACGGGCTGAGTGTGTGCGCCAGGTCACAGGGTAGTGACTCTTCTTACTGTCCCCTTTCTACACATATACCTTCCTCCACAGCTACAAGGACAACATAGTCCTGCCCCACAGGCCACGTCCAGGTGATGGACCCAGAGTGTCCTGGACTCAGGGCCCCCTGAGCCAGCCTAAGGAACCCAAAGCTGGCCTCTGGAGCTGGCACATCATTTTGCCCAGCAAAGTGTGTGGGGACAAAAGTTTTACTGATCACAAGGATAGATTTCCCCAGCCCCTTTGTGCAAAGCCTGAGACCCTGCTGTGCCATTAACTCCTAACTGTCTTCTTCCAAGGAAGGGAGTTTAATAAAATGGTCAACAGTCCACCCTGGCTCCCCAGATGGACTATCAAGGTGCGAATCCTGCTGACCAGCTCTGTGGCCTCAGTTCCTCATCTGCAAAAAGGGGCCGTGATGGCTCTCCAGCTCCCATGATGATGATTAAATGACATTACACAGGGAAGACACCAGGCAGCCAGGAGAGCTGCAGCACGGGAGAGCAGGAGAAACGCCCGGACGCTCCCCAGACCCAGCCTCGCTCCCCCGCAGGTCCAGGATGGGGGCTGCTGAAAGCACGAGGAAGAGAGAAGTGGGAACCTGAAAATAACAATGCTTTATTTGATTTATGTCACATTTGTGTAAATGGCATCTAATTTCAGAAAACCCAGTTCAAGTCTGCAAGGAACGTACAAATCTAAGGCGGTAACTCTAGTGATACATGCTCGGCTCCTGGTCTGTCATGTAAGCAAGAAGGCTCACGCCCCAGCGTCTGCCTGGGCTCCCTGTTCCCATGGAGTGACACAGCCAAGGAACAGCACCCAAGGGAGCCAATGTTATTTTGACAATATATATATATATATATGTGTGTACATGTGTATATGTCACATTTGTCTCTAACAGTGCAAATCTCACAGAGTGCAAGCAGCAGTGTTGCCTAACATAACAGCTAAATCATTGTAAAGTTACCACGTGGCATTATAAAAACAGGTATTATATGCTTACACAGTAGATATACAGACATAACTGCAGGTTTGCACGCTTATTAAAAATTTATTTGCATTGACTTTTGCTCTGGAAGAAACAACAAAGGGAAAACATGAAATAGTTCCTCACCAAATAAAAGATAACGACTGACGACAGATTCAGCTGTGCCTACAAAGGGAAACACAAGCGCAAACGAGGGTAAGGGGTGAGCAACACGTGTTAACTTCCAAATGCACGTGTCCTGTTGAAAACTCCATCCCCCACACCCTGTTCAGGACCATAAAATAGAAATTCCCCTGCATGGGTGCAGCCATGGGGTCCATCTCACAGGCAATTTGAATGTAGGAAGTTCCACTACTACTTAGAATTGGCCAAGGACTAAACAATGAGATATTGATAAGGAAGCTCAGGAAGTCTGAGGTCACAGCAAAGAGCATCCCCCTCCCCAGGTGGACAATGACAGAAATGGCAGGTATGAAACAAAACAGCTACCATGGTCGCTACAGTATTTTCAGGAAAATCGAACTGTGGCACCATTCAGATTACATAGCATCTGGGATGTCCAGGGCCTGTGAAGCTGGGGCTCTCAACCCCAAGCACACGTGCCCCGTGATATCCTAACTGTTCACCTCGGGGCCTGATGCGGCAGGGGCAGAAGAGGGTGCATTCAGGACCTCTAGGAGGGGATACGGTTTGGTAAACAAGGACTAACAATGAGATATTGATTCCACCTGTTGTGGAATGCTCTTGTTTGGCAAACCCTGTTCCCTGGAAGCTCCAGGTGCCCACCGTGCACACACGGGCTCTGCTAGGAGGGAGGGTGGGTGCCGAGTGTGTGCCTTGGAGGGTGTGGAGTGGGGGGATGAGTGAGAGCCCGTGCTGGCAGTGAGGGCTGCAGGGAGCCTCCTTCCAGAGAGACTCGCCTGGGGGCTGAGAGGTCTGGCCTCGGAGCAGGCCCCGGGCAGGGTCCCCCCCCTTAGTGCTCCCATGGCCTCCCACCCTCAGAGCTTCAGCGTCTCTGCCCCACCCACCTGCCATCGTGGTGCTGGACCACACCAGTCAGAGGTAACAGCAGGTGGCTTACAAGTTTCCAGAGGGCAGTGGCCATGAAGTAAATACTGTTTCTAGCTGTGCCCCCAGTTTTGGGGCCACATTTAAATTCATGTACAAGGTTTAGGCCAGAGACACCCAGAGCAATCGGCTGTATTCTCTGTGCTCAGAGGGGACACCCAGAGGACGGGGCCGCACTGAGAGAAAGCCCAGCTGACAGTGTAATCTGGAGTTTTGCTACTTCCTACGGATGTGGGCGTGTGCCTTTCCCAACAGCTGAAGACTGCTGCCAAACCGGAACCCCAGTGCAACAAGCCCTCCTGTGCCTATGGCTATGTTCTCAACTTGTTCCTGAAGGTGGCTCTGGGGCAGCTTCCCAGGAAAGGGGGGCAGCTGTGGAAGAACCATGCACTTGAGGAACCATCCACCCTCACAATGCCGAGCCCAGGCCTGCAGAGGCCCCACCTGTGTCCATGGCAGAACTAGACACTTGTGTGCTTCTGTTTCTTCGTTCTCTGGGTTACAATGGTCCATTCTACGAGCAGCGTCCCCACAGCGTCTGCCCTGCCAGCAGCGGTCCCTGGCCAGGCCAGGATGCAGTGCCAGTGTGCAGTGTCCTTCTCTGCTTTTTGACTCCAGGGGACTATTTCCGAGAACATAGAGGTGGCAAGGTCCCTAAACCTGGCCACTGAACACAGGTGTCACTCACATCTGCCTCACAAAGCAAGTATCCCTGGCTGACCTGGTCACCGTGTGGCAGGTCACAGTATGTTTGGGTGAGGAGTGACACCAAGCTGACATGTTCAGAGGGAACATAAAACACAGCTGAGTTGAAACCTGTCTGTCTCCCCAAAGATGAAGAAAGAAATGGGAAGGATGTGGAATATTATTGTGAAATTTAGGGCGCTGCAGGTAGTGCGAGTGTGTGTGCGGTGTCCCCTTTCCACGCTGTCCCTCGGGCATGGATTTTAAGGACAGCCTGCAGAAAGCTGGCAGATGAAAATTAGATTGTGCAATGGGGGTGCAGGGTGCCCCTATCTCTTCCTTGCTTCTGGTCTCAGGAGGGTTCCCAAAGAACATCAGCCTGAACGTGGGCCTCAGCAGCACCAGTCTTTACAGGAGGTGATGACCTCGGAGGAATCTCCCTGACAGGAGAGGCCAAGCCAGTGGCCCAGAAAGACAATGACTTCCATGCAAGCTGGACCCTGGGGGCTGGATGGGTGGGGGGTGAGGTGCACTGTCAGGAGAGCTCCTGACACCTGAGGCCCCATCTTGCGTCCCTGCCACAGGATGGCAGCAGGAGCCATCTGCGGGTAGATTCTATGCTGCCCAGCCTGGCTCTCTGCTCTGGGTTAGAGAGGTGGGAGGGAAGCCCAGTTTGAAAGCCCAGCCCTATGCTACCACTGCCCCTTGCAAGTCCTCGCTCTGAGTGGACTTCCTGCTGGAGCCTGGGGAGCCGGTGAGCTGATGCAGCACATGAGGCCAAGTGTCTCCTTGGTCCTGCTCAGGTCGACTCTGGGACCCAGAACCTCGTGACTGGCGGCAATTCCCACTACAGCAGCCTCAGCAGCGAAACTAGAAAAAGATAAGGGACATCCCTCTGTTGGAGCCACTGCTCAGAGCTGGGGAGGGAGGCCACGCAGTGCTGGGGGGACCAAAGCAGGCCTTGTCTGGGCATGTCCTGAGGTCATGTCAGGAGGATCTGGTGAGGAGTCTGGGAGGAAACTCTAAGACAGTTCAACATAAACGTGAACATCCTCGGGAGAGAAAGGTGGTTACTTAAGCCAGGTGCCAGGTGGGAATGCTAAGTATGAATAACAAACCGTGACTGTTACAAGATGTGCCGCGGGTACGCTCCAAATACAGTCTAAAGGTCAGCTGGACAGAGTAAAACTCAAACAAGCCACTGGAAGTATTTGACACTGAATACAAGTAAAAAGTTTTATATGAAACATTTTATTAGCGATCTTTATCCCTAGAAGTGTCTGACTTCGCGTGCACACGCCACCCTCCCTGCGCAGCCGGCCCGGCTGCCTGACCCTCTGCTGTGCCTCCTTCAGCCTCCTGTCCTCACTCCACCTTCACTGTCCGCACCACACGTGTGAAAGGAGAGAGTTTTCTTTGCTTCTTGGAGTAAAGAATGACTGGGGATTCAGAGGCCGGTGGTGACGGAGATGGAGGGAGTGCCACAGAATAACACTATTAGACCCACTGGGAGTGTACGCGTGTGGCACGGGTGCAGGGAGGTACACGCACACGTGGGTCAGCACCCAGGAGCACGTGCTGTGAAGCCAGGACCAGGCGAGGGCAGAGGGCGCCCCCTCCCCTGAGACTAGCGGTAGGGTCAGCCCCCCAGGCCAGCTAGCGACACCCCCTTGTAGGCACTCAGACGTACAGCCACTGAGGGGCGAGGGGCACAGGCCACCCTCTCAATCAGCCATCTGGTGACAGGACAAATAACTGTTAGCCTCTAACCTACCCCTCACTTTATGCCTTACAAAGCATTTTCAGGTACAGCCGGACGCTGGGAACAGAAGGCAGCTCGGCAGAACAAAATAATAGGGGCTTTGGGGCCGGCCCTGGGCTGCAAGTCCAGCCCCTCCCTTCCATGGGTCTGCGTCTCCAGCCTCAATCTCCACTTCCACACAGTAGGCAGAGCTGGGCAGAGCTAAGCAGAGTGGCCACACAGTCCCCATCCGTCACACCTGAGGGCAGGCCCCGGAGAGTCCCCCAGGGCTGAGCCAGCACCAGACCAGTGAGACAAGCCAGCGGGGTTTGACACATGAGCAAACGAACAGAGGGGTCCTAAGGCACCCAGCAGCAGCGGGACCCTCACATTTCCCTTCTCACGGGAACAACCCAGGTGATTTCAGCCTTGTGGACGTGGTCTGTCCCCAACTAAAACTCTAAGATGAGCTTTCACCTAAAAGCTGATGCCCCATTTCCTGGTTGGGAAGGCGCCACTCCAGGTGACATAATCCATTTGAGCAATTTGTCCACTGTGTAATGTGCTCACACGGCTGCTCCCTGTCCTGGGGCAGCTTCCCCTGTCACTGGCCTGGAACTTTTGGAGAATTCTCTAGTTGAAATTCAGTGAGAGAAGGAAGGAAGGCACTAAGTGCTCAGAGCTGGTGCAGCCCCGCCGGAGCTTCCGGACGAGTCTCGCTGCACAGCGCCCACTCTTTGAGCTTCTCTGTAACAACAGGGGCGGCTGTGTAGCTTTTATCTAAGCCTGATTCCTTCCTTTAAATGAAGACACTCCATCAGAGATGAAAGGAGCATGTAGGTCATTACATACAGAAGTTACTAGACGGTCAGATCTGAGGAATCGGCCTGGGTTCAAACTGCAGCGTATGGAGGAAAGAGTGTGGCCGAACTGCTCCCACCACACCGTGGGGGAAACGGTCACTTGCTTGGGTGTTATCTTAGGTCACTAGAATAAGGCATTTTAGCTTCTACCCTAAAACAGAAAGCAGGGAAACCCTCTGGGAATCTAAACAGCAGCACTTGAGCCAATGCGACAAGGAGAACACTCAGGCGGGGGCCCTGCCCGTCCTGCCGCGGGGAGGCAGCGTGCGGGATGGGGTGAGCAGGCTTGCTCTAGTGAACACCCCTCAAGCAAACAACCCCCCTTTCAAATGCATTCCCTCGTAGCCACCTAACCCTCTCCCAGCCCCTAAGATCTGCGTCTTGAAAGCATCCCAGCCAGTTCCTCATCCATTAAGGGGCAAGTGCAGTCTGCCAAAGGTGGGAAGCAGACTGCAGGAAACACGAACTCCTAGGGAAATAATTCCTTAGAGGACTGAGGTGCTTTTGGAAACCAGATTTTAAATCTAGAGGAGTCTCCCTTCTGAAATGGCTAAGACACAACATGTGCTCAGGGAAGAAGAGGGCGCTGCCTTTGGGGTGAGGATATTGGCCCATGTGACACAGGTCCTGGCAGACATGATCCTGGTAGGGTCATGAGTCCAAGACACTAACCCACAACAGGGAAGCTCTCCCAAAGAGAAGGGTGCTCTCAACACTGACCTCCCTGATGCAATTCTGAGGCCGTGTGGAGGACTCTGTCCTCTCCCTGGCTCTGTGCTCCCGGCTGCTCCTAAGGGAGGGCTTCCCTCACGTAATGTCTTATAGGCAGATCTATTTTGAAATTAAATGAAAACATTTTATAAAGGCTGTTTGACCCTGGTTTAAAACTTAATGTGCAAAGCAATGATGTAAGTGTGTACAACAAACAAACTTAAAATTGCATTTTAATACATATCTCAATGGGGTTTACTAAAAAAGATCTGGGCATGTGAAAGGAATCTCTAAGCATTTGCAAACTAAATCCCACAGGGGAGTAAATTCAGACCCTTTTCATTCCCTAAAAGTAGGAAATAAGAGACACAACCTAGGAATCTCCCAATCTTCTAGAGCTGAACATGGCCTTGAACACGATCCACGCAACTATTTACAGGAGAAAGCCGTGGCTCAGAAAGGTTAATGGATTTGTCCACAAAAATGCAATCTTTCACTAGCAGAGCCTGACTCTAGGATAACAATGTTCTGGAAGAAGGCAGCTGCCCTTTCCTACAGATGAACTTCTCTGGCCTTGCAGCCAAACTGCCTCGGAGAGCTGACAAGGACAAGGGCAGCTTCTTTATGAACACAGAGGCCACTTGGTCCAAAGATGTGCCCACCACTCCTGCCCTAGAGATTCTGTTTGTGCGATTATGTCAGAGAAGACAAGGGCCCCGAGCCCAGAGTCTGTACAAGCCCAGCATGGAGGTGGTGTCGTTGCTGAGAGGTCAGAGGGACCAGACTGGGCCCGGGCGGCGGGGGGCCACCCACAGCTCTAAATGCATTGCTCAATGTTTGATAAAATCACAGAGGCCTCTGTGCACTAACGTCTTTGCTGACTTCACACAAGGCTCTCGAATCCCGGCGCCATTTGGCTGGCATCTTGCCTTCTTGGGCACTTAGCTCACCTGTCCTTGGCTGGCTGCACCTGCAGACCCCATCCTCAGGGTCATACCCCAAATTTCCCTAAGCCCAGTTTTTCCAGGTTCAGTGGAGGTAGTTGATGTGGTACAGGAAGAAAGGGAAATTGTTTTTACAGACCAACATGGCTGATCTAGAAATTTCTTAGGCAAAATTAGAGTGGTCAGTTAGAAAGAAATAATATATTTTGCTTAAAATAAGAAGCATATGGAAAATAAGACTTTGAAAGAGCCAATTTCATCTTATGACTTTTTACATAAGGTTTAAAAATTTCTTTGGGGTTCAGTGAAGATGGGGCCAAAGTCTTCCCTCAACCTGGAAACTGGGATTGAATCTTTTGAAAGTTCTGTTCATACTGCAAACCAGGTCAGTGATCAGGTAAACCCTTTAAACCTCTAAACAAAGGATCTTATTTCCTTCAACAAGTACTAAAAAAGGTACAATTTCTTAAAATGAATGAAATTTAAAGACTTTGGGCTTGGAAAATGACTTCTCAGTGGAAAAGAGACAAACCTTAGAAATGAAACTATGAAAAGCAACAGTCATGAATGGCCTCCCTCCACGCGTGGCCCTTCTGCCCAGTGACACCTTGAGGCACGGGGATCAGCTGAGGAGTCGCTTACGATCCACTGCCCAGGCCTGCTGGGGCCTGGTCTTAGGAAGAGTGTTACTGAGGAAGCTTCTCGTCACCAGCTGTGATGCAGTTTTAAACTCTGTCCCAGTGTGTTATTTTAAATTCTGCGTGTAAAAAACCCCCCAACCTATCTACATCTTCCTAGGTAAAGCTAGAAAGAAAAATTTGATGAGAAGACCCAACCCAGCTGGGTAAAGAAACTGAGCCACCAGGGGCCACACGTGCTCTCCAGGGAGGGGCTGGAGGAGTCCCTGTGTCCCTGGGCATGGCCTCACTGCCACGACTCGACAAGTGCCCTTGGCCACGATGTCCACTTTTCCTCTTGTAGTTGTCCAGCTGCTTTACCTCTCGGCCCGGATTTTATACCTCAGGACAAAATAGGCCACGAGGCGCAGTGTGACGAAGAAAACGCCCAGGACGATGAAGTCCAGGTACAGCTTGGCATTCTCCACGTCCAGCTCCCTCAGGATGGCCTCTGACTTCTGGAAGTGGCACGTCTCATCCGTGTCACAGTGCAGGTCCTCCCGGTCCAGGCCGTAGATGGACAGGATGACCCCTTCGAACCCATACCTGAGGGGGAGACCTCTGGGTAAGGGAGGGAGGGAGGGACCCTGCCCTTGCTGACCACGCGTCTGCTGACAACAGAGTGTGCACTCTCCCTGCAGCCCTCTGTTTGCCTCCCTCCCTTCCCAAAGAACTTCACTCGACATCCTCCTGAAATAAACGACCTTCCATAGTTTGACTACGTTTGCCCCAGGAAGCAGCCCTCCTCACCAGCCAGGGGACACCCACCCCTGCTCTCGGGGAGCTTTGTGTGTTTCTGCCCTTCCTAACGACCTTCAATGGTTTGACTATGTTTTCCCCTATTTTGTTTCCTCCAGAGCCCCCACCACCAAGCCAAAATGGAATGGAAGGTAGCTATTCATTCACTGCTGCAGTGAGCTGGAAAATGCCTCAACCGCCTCTGGTGCTATATACTTTTTATTTATTTATTTATTTATTTATTTATTTATTTATTTAATTTGGCCGGGGCTGGGTTTGAACCTGCCACCTCTGGCATATGGGGCCGGCGCCTTATGTCTTTGAGGCACAGGCGCCGCCCTGGTGCTATATACTTTTTAATGGTTAGATTAAAAAGTCACGGGGCTGCCAGCCTGCAAGGACTTGAGAGCATTTTCACAAACATCCCTGCTCCAGCCCTGTAGTGTCAGAACAAAAACGCTAATTTTGAGTTGACACTGGTTTCAGATTTCTTGGTGTTGGACAGCACACAGATTGTTGAAGCTCTGCACAAAGGCTTTGCTCCGATTTTGTTTTCCTGAACAATATACCTGGGTCTGATCTGACATTCTAGAAAAGAAGAGCTTGTTCCCAGCTGCAGATCTTTTTGTCAAGTGGGCTCACTGCAGCTGGGGGCAGTAGGGGGGCTTGGGAAATGGGCACGGGCCCTGCTGCCACAGTGCCACAGAACCGCTCCTCAGGGGCGGCTGGAAATCCCATAGCTGCAGGGCCCAAGGCACTGGAATATTCTAGTTCAAAGGTACCAGGATGTTTACAAGATGACTTGTTTTCCACTGGATCTCTCATTAAGGTCTTACAAGCATTCAGGACCTGATCGTAAGCACCGTTCACTTGGGAGAGGAACTCAGCTCCTACCGGGTAGAGATACCAGCACTGAAGGCAGCTCTGGGAGCTCCCAGACTACGGGTACACCCAGCCTGTTCAGGGTGTGAGTCACCGACATGCATTCCGTCTTTGTGTGGCGTGTGTGTGCGTGTGTGTGTGTGTTGATAAGGGTGGGGACTCCAAACTAGGAAAACCATGAAAGATGTCGATACCCACAAGTTGGTGACCCACACTCAGATGACAGCAAGTGGGCCTTGTGAGCACCTCTCCTCCTGGCCACAGTTCCCGCCCTTTGGGACCTCTGGTTCCTGAGGTACCAAAGCCCCCCCTTACCTGACGTAGGAGATGTAGGACATCCACTGCAGGTATGTGGGGATGGTGTCGAAGCTGACGAAGAACCCCGAGAAGAGGAGGACAGGGATGGCCGTCACCGGTCCCACGAACGTTGCCACCTGGGCCGGGTAAAGGCACAAAGAGAACTCTCTGCAGAGCCAGCCACCTGGTCTTGGCAGGGCCCCAGCGGCAGAGGGGGGTATCAGAAACAGGCAAACTCCCTGAGAGCAGGGGTGGGTGTTCCCTGGCTGTGAGGAGGGGTGCTTCCTGGGGCAAAGGACGCAGCTGTCCCACAGCAGCTGGCAGTCAGATGGTGCCACCACCCACCTTTCTGTGACACCAGTAGTCCCAGGGCCTCCCCTGCAGCCTAGATGAACAAGAGAGCCCACAGACGCTATCCCCCAAGCCAGGCTGACGTGGGCCCCAGGGACCTTCAGGATGTGCTGCTGCCCCCTTTGCACAGCTGCTCTGAGTGGCTGTGGACAGTGCCTGGGCTGTGGCAAGTGTCTGGGGCTCCTCAGCCACAGGTGCTGTATGAGAGCACAGCCCTATGCATCTGTGTGGGGGGTGTGTGTGGTCCCCATTTCTGAGGGGTGCACAGCCCGGGGAGGCTGGAAATAACACAACACCCTGAGTCTCCATCTAAACTAGGCAGAGGTCCAATGAGGGCGTCTCTGTGCATGTGCCCTGTGCTGAGGTGTCCACATGCAGCCCGTGAGAGGTGCCCTCTGTGTGTGGTGTGTCCCTGTATGTGATGCGTGTGTGGTCTGTGCGTGTGCTGTGTGTATAGCATGTTGGCCTGGCCTGTGGGGGTGTCACAGCTTATGCTCTGGCCAGATGAGCCCCCTCGTGAGTCCCAGGTATCTGGAGAGGCCCAGCCTACAGTGTGACCAGAGTGTGTACCTGCAGGGACGTGGAGGCAGCTCCGATCAGCAGGCCTAGGGACTGGGCCACCAGGGAGGTCATGGTGCCCAGGGCGGCGAACAGGACGAAGCGCACAGCATCGGAGGGCTGGGCCGTCATCCAGTACACGATGCTGCAGTAGGCCACGGGGAACATGATCTGCAGGGGGCGTCACCGGGGCATCACTGGGGCCCGGCTCCAGCCAGGACTCCCCTCAGGACACGCCCCCCTCACTCCTTGGCAGGCCCTCATGGACATCAGTGCCCCACTCAACATAAAGGGTGTAAAGGAGAACCCCGGCCCCTGCAAACGAGTCCCTCGCTGCGTACCTGGAAGGGCACGTCGGCCATGGTCTTGGCCAGGTAGTAGGCCTTCAGGCTGTACCAGTAATTCAGGTGCTCCCGAAGAAACACCCCCATCTCCAGGGGGACTAGGGGACAGAAAAGGAACACCAGGGTCAAGAGCAGGCCAACTATGCTGACTGGAGTAGAGGTGACCCAGTGCCGGCCTGTGCCACAGCTCAGGGCTCTCAGTACCCAAACACTGAGAAGCTGAACTAATGACACAGCATCTCTGGCCAGGAAAACTGCCTCCCTCTCTAACACTGAGGGCCACCATGTGCAGAATGGGAGGCACCCAGCGGATGCCGAGTGTCACCCCCTAATTAAGGCAGGTGTTCGTTGCTGGCCTTGCTCCCACCAAGCCTGCTTTTCTCAAAGTCACACCTGCCTGTAAGGCTGACCTGTGAGCTGGTCTCAGAAATTGAGGGCAATGCAGGTAGGGGGCTTGGAGGAGAGCGGGGCTTGTACTGAAGTTCTGGCAAAGCAAGAGGTTTGTCCATGGCCAGCCCAGAGTGCCCAAGAACGGCCTACTTGTGAACAAACCAGAACTTCACGGGCCTGTCTGGGAGAGCTTGCCCAGTCCTGGCTGCACTGGGGCCACCTCAACAACCAAACCAAGCCATGCTGAAGTAGCAGAATGGGGGGCCCTGAGGAGTAAGCTTTTGAGGAACATCCCTCTGATCGGGCTTCTACCACACTCACAAATCCTCCATTAGTGATTCATTCTTTTGGCCGAAACATTATATTTTGTCTAACAAAAATACAATAAAGCCTGCATCTTCCAACATGGAAGACGGCACTTTAAAAATCAAACACACTATTTGTTCAGAAAACGCACCTGTGGGTCAGGGCATGGCCTCAGGCACCCCCCACCCCCTTTGGTAGGACTCAGAAGAAGGCAGAGGGGGCTCCCCGCAGTCACTCACACGTCAGGACGGTGGGCATGAGGGCTGCAAACATGAGGAACAGCATGGAGAAGAAGAGGAAGCCCGAGTTGCTCAAGACCTTCTTGGCTTCGTTCCCGATGCCCAGGTAGAGCAGGCCGATGAGGAGGCCAATGCCGATGTGTGACGTGATGCGCAGGTGCGTCAGGACCTGGGGCGGAAGTGGGTTTCACTCAGGAGCAGCGAGGCCGAGGCCTGCAGCAGCCTCACACCTGGGTTTCTGGGGTAGCAGGTCTCAGGCTGCATCCCACTGTTCCTCCAGAAAAACAAGCTCAAACCCTGAAGTAACTCACACACACACATTCATACACAGGTGCACACGCTGTGCTCACACACACGCTCACACACGTGCACGCCCTCGCACGTGAACAGCCTCACACACACGCTCACACACGTGCAGGCCCTCGCACATGAACAGCCTCACACACACGCTCATGCATTCCTGCTCTCACATACCTGTATGCCCACATGCATGCTCACACACAGGGCAGGCTTCTGTCATTATTATAACAGAAGTAATTACAGCCGAGCCTTGACCATCACGGGTGTGAATTACACGGGTCCTCTTACACACAATTATTTTCAATCAACACAGTCAACCTCGGTATTGGCGGGTTCCACATCCACAACCAAACGTGGGTCTAAAATACAGTATTCGAGAGATGTGCACCCACGTGTACGGAGGGCCAGCTGTTCACGTGCTGTGGGACTTGAGTGTGCCAGATTTTGGAGACCTCACTTTGTCCTGGAACAAATCTCCCGTGGACCCTGAGGGACAACTGTACTATCCTTTGTTAAATCCTCTTCAAAAATGGGAAGCGAGGGAGGGAAGTGTCCCTTCAGAAGAGAGGAGAGTGCAGACAGGGGTGAGGGCAAGCGGCTGCATCAAAGGCCCACACAGACGAGCCCCAGTGTGGGCTGTTACCTGCCCCTCCACCAGCCATGCCGGGCAGGCTGCCTCTCCCAGGCAGGGGGCCAGGTTAGGATGGTGTCCCGTGGGCACCACCTCCTTCCCTACAGGAATCGTTCAGGCCCCTCCTCAGGACGTGCAGCGTGGTCCTGAAGGAGGAGCCGGCCATGTGCCCAGCCTCAGGTCTGGCATGCACTTGTTCTGGGCAATGGAAGGTGAGCACCAGAGACCATCTGCCACTGGTCAGCAGCAGTGTTAAGGGCTGCCTTTTGGTTTCTCTCGCACTTTCCCTTTGCCTTCGTCTTAAAAGGAATGTCAGGTAAGACCAGCTCCTTCATTCTGGGTCCCAGGAGGTAAAGACAGCGGGGGCAGAAACCCAACACAACCCCCAGCCGCAGACACATGACCAAGCAAGAACAGCCTGCACACTGCAGACACGAGCACGGGGCCATTTGTCACTGCAGCATGGTGGAGAACGCTGACTATTGCGAAAGAAAGGAAAACCATCGGGATGAGTACATCGGAAGGTGGCCTCCTCTGCCCTGAGGGACACTGGGGACAGCCTTACCGAGTCCCGCATGATGCTGAGGAAGGTCCTCCTGAAGAGGATGCAGAACTGGGTCAGGCAGCTGGCTGAGAAACTGTGACAGCCCTCCACGGAGGCGGAGTCCTGGAACACCCAAGAAGGGAGAGAGGTGAGGTCCAGTCCCGGGGCGTCTCCTCCTTGCTAAGAAAGGGTCTGCACAGAGCAGGGTGGAGCATGCACGGCCCCAGGCCCTGGGATGGGCATTACCTTTCTCAACCCCTTCAACCGCTTTGCCTGCTTTACCTCTTCAGAGGGCCGGTGCCAAAGGAAAGGGTTCACCTCAGCATCGCCCCCGAGCTCTCTCTTGTAGTCAGCGTCACACATGCCCTCCCGGACCGCTCTCACCAGGCGGCCATTCTGGTCTCCGTACTCGCCAGACGCCACCTCCATGACTGCGTGAGACAGAAGAGGTGGGGTCAGTCCCATTTCCTGGGAAAGATGCACTAAGCACAGTAGTTATCCACACGGGACATCTTCAAATGATCACACCTTCTGCACAACGGTGATGCTGGTATGTACTGAAACCATTCATCACCCAACACCCAGCTCTCAAGGCCGTTTATCACGTCAGGGGCCTGAACACGCACATACATTGTCATTGCTCTGTTCCTTCTCCAGACCTGCCACCCCAGGTCTCCTTTGCCGCCAGCTGGCTGGTTCCACCCTCCCTGACAACTGGCCTCCTTCCTGCCACCCACCTTGGCTTTCTCCCAGCCGGCCCCCCATTCCTGTCTGTGCCATGTGCCCCTCACTCCAATAACTCTCACGTCCAAAGCTCCCTGGCCCTGACTCCTCTGCTCTGCACTCTTCTCTGGAAGAACCAGCTCCCTGCTTTCCCCTCGCTGGTGCCAGGGCTGCCAAGAATCAGGCTGTAAACCAGGACACACTGCTCTGCCACCACCTGCACCCTGCCCATGCTCCCTAGGCAGCCTAGGTGTGCCTCTGGCCACTCACACCTGCCACCCTTCAGATGGTGCTGAGGGAGGGCACACCCTCAGCCTCCAGGGCCTCTCGGCATCCCTGCATCCCCAAGTGCCTCATTTCTCTTCCCCTACCCGATCTTCCCTCCAGGTTCCCGCTTCCACGCAGGCTGCAGGTCTTACTTCCCTTGCCCTGCTCAGCAGCGTCCCTCACTGATGTCTTGTGAACAATCACACAACTACACGCCAGACACTCTCCGGGGCTGTAGGCACACTCACACACCCCCTTCCTGGTGCCCTCGCTGTCCCTGCCTCTGTTTACCGCCCTCCGTCCCTCCACTCATAGCCCACTTCCTGTGAGTGAGATGAGCTGCTCATGAGGACACCATTTGGGAGATGATGTTGTAGAAAACAGGGAGCCCTGGAAGTTTATGTGACCAGATATTTTATGAGAGGCCCAAGAGGAGGGATGGCCACTTGGAATCTCAGCGAGTGGCCATGTTTGGACAAGGGTCTTTGCAAAGGTAACCAGTCACGAATCTTGAGTTGAGTTATCCCAGGTTTAGGGTGGGCCCCAAAGCCACTGACTGATGTCCTCATGAGACAAGGTGATTAGGTCCTGGAGTGACAGAGGAGGCCACGTGAAGACAGGGGGCAGAGACAGGCTGGCGTCATGTTGGTATCTCAAGGAAAGGAAGCCTCTTTTCTGCTCTTGGAAATTGGTGGAACTGTCAAGTGGCCGTCAGAGAGAAGTGAAGCCCCTCCTGTCCCTTCCTGCGGGCCAGGGTGCCACTTACCAAAATCTGCTGGGTTGTGGTAGGTTGGGCAGTTCAGACCTAAATCTCTCAAATATGGTACAAGGTTTGAGACTTTCCCCCGGTACACACATTGTCCTTGACTGAGGACATAAAGCTGGAAAAATGTGAAGACAAAAATCGTCAGCCGGCCTGCTGGGTCAGCAGCAGGAGCTTCCCACCCGTCAATCCCGCCGTCCTCTCCTGAGGGCCTCCCTTAGGACCCCGCTAAGTCCAGAGGGAGAGCCCCAGTGAGTCAGCCAAGACAGAGGTCACGTGGCGAGGGATCATTTTATTACATATGCATATTGCACTTTAAAAAAAACAAAACACTAACTACCTGCTCAGAAAAACATTTTGGAGCTGTACACATTTCATGTCTTTGAGACTATTTTTGCTCATATTAATACCAAAAGCTAAAATTTGTAAAACAGATGGTATTGCACACATGTAATCTGGCATTTAATTCTGTAAAACATGTGTTTCCCATCCTTTTAGCGGAGGAAGTGATGAGTCCCATGATGTTAGCGATGTACCCAGGAGGAGTCGCCAGGGGCAGAGAGGGCACTGCTCAGCAATTCTACTCCCCCACCACCTGCACTGCAAATGGTTCCCAAAGTCTCATGAAATGTAACACTTAAAGCCTCTCAGGCTAAATGCAGGGAGAGCCCCCAGCCTCTGGCTCCACTGCAGCCAATGGAAACATGGCAGGTGGCCCAGGGTGGGAGAGGTTGGGCTGCTACCTGGTCGAACAGCTCGAAGAGCTTGGCGCTGGGCTGGTGGATGGTGCAGATGATGGACCTCCCTCCCTGAGCCAGACCTTTCATCAGGGACACCACCTGGAAGCAGGAGGCACTGTCCAGGCCACTGCAAGGCAAGGGACATCATGAGATGCTTGTGGGCAGCAGGCAGGGACAAGCTGCTGCCCCAGGTCCTCGGGGTTCCAGGAGTCACACCCCGACCCCAAGGCCAGGCTCTGCTCCACCTGTTTGCTTTAATGTTCCATGGCAGGGCACATAGTGGGGCTATGTGCCACATTTTATTCCTGAAAAGGATGGAGGAATCGCAGTCAGTGTCACTGAAGGGACCAGGGATGAATCTATGTTCAACAGAGACATCAGCACAGATAGAGACCAAGCAGTCAGTGGCACCTCCCAGACCCCATCTTGGGCCTGGTGATGGGGACGTCGCCCCATAGAGGGAGGTCCTGGAGCAGCCGGGGCCGGGCTTTACCCGGCAGATGTCTCCATGCACACGCTGGTGTCTCCCAGAAGTGCAGGGTGTCCAGGCTCACTGTGGGCTCTTGCTGGGGCTGGCAGGGCCTCTCTCCTCCCCCCAAATCCCATCCTGCCTCCTGCCTCTTGATGCTGAAGTGACAGGATGTGGAATGAGTGAGTACTGAGCTGCCCAGGCTGGCTTCTCCTGGGCAGGCAGCCTGCAAGGTGCCACTTCCAGGGTTCATTGTGGTCACTTTTCCTAAACTATCTTTTCGAGCTGTGCAAGCGCTGCCCACTGTGGGCCAGGCCCTGTGCCGGGTGAAGCGAACAAAATAGATGTGTCCTCCCTGCAGAAGGCTGCAGGTCACTGTCAAATTCAGCTGGAATTTGAAGCGGGGAGTGGCAGGTGGGGAGTCACTGACCGCACAGGACCCGTTCAGGAGCTAGCGAGCTTGACCCATGGCTCGTGGGCACTGGAGCCAGGAACCCAGGGCAGCGTTTCCCAATGGGCCCCCTAAATGTGAAGGGGGTCAGGTCCTTCCTGCTTCTCTGTGCCCTGAATGTGCTAACAACAGGTCCCCGGCCCCTTCCCATGGGAAGACATGTGCACCATGAAGGGACGGCTTCCCCAAGCCATGTCCCCACACCAAGCACACGGTGTAGGTCTGAGCCGACGAGGTCCTGAGTAGGGGCAGGAGGTGGAATCAGCCCCTCTGCCTAATGATCCCAGAATGGAGGGTGGGGAGGCGGCACGTCAGGGGAAACCTGACCTGGAAGCTGTCAAGCAGAGGAGGGGGCTCGTCCAGATGCCCCAAGGAGCAGGCTCACCTGGTGGGCTCATCGAAGAACATGACTGGGGGGTTGTTGACCAGCTCCAGGGCGATGGCCAGCCGTTTCCGCTGGCCACCTGAGAGGCTTCCGGTTCGTGTATTGGCACAAGACAGCAAGCCCAGTGCTGTTAGTATCTCCTTGACCTGGAGGATGGTGGAACCAGACTCCCAGTTAGGAACCTCCTGCCATTGGGTGTCACCCTTTCCCAGGTAGGGCCTGTGTAGAAAGACCTGCCGGCTGCCCCCACCCTGCTGGACACCCTGTGCCTGGTCCTCAGGCTGTCTGGTAATACATGGGTAGGCAGTGTATGCATAATAGTGGTCCTGGTGGGGCCAGAACCTCCTAGCAGCACTGCCCAGAGGAGAAACAGCACTGGGGCTCTGAGTCCCCACCTGACCTCTGCTGGTGACCAGGGCGCTGGGGCTCTGAGTCTCCACCTGACCTCTGCTAGTGACCAGGGCACATGCCTCACCTCTGAGCCTTCCCCAGAGCCCAGCATGAGAAGACATCCAATAAATACAGTGGAGCCTCCATAGCTGACCACCTCCCACACTGACCACCCCCTCCTGTTGGCCTCATTCTCATAGACTGGACATGAAGCACATGTTTGTGTCAATATGGAGGCCTAGCCCCTCATGCTGACCACCCCACATGCTGGCCAGTCTGTCACAGTCCCTCGGGTGGGCACCTTGCAGAGGCTCTATCTACTGGGCTTGATGAGCTGATAGATGGGTAGATGTGAGTGGACAGTTGGTCAGGTCTCTCCAGGACACAGGAGGCCATGCCCAGTTAGTGAAATAGCAGATGCTAAGTGCCTGGCACAGCACTTGGCCAATGTAAGGGCTTGGTGCCTCTGTTTCCCCATGGCTAAATCCACACTGCAAACCCAACCCCTGCAAGGGCACAAGCCAGGCTCCTAGGGAAGCGGGAATCAAGTCACTTTTGTGCTCGTAAATAGGTTTGGCTTAAAAACAAGGGCCAACAAGGTGTGGTGTTTGCTTAGTGGTTACAACCCCCACGGGGCCAGTGGGTGTCCTGTACATGGAGCCGCCCGGCCTGTCCAAGAATATTGATCTGGCTTTGGCTCAGGGACCAGTGAAGGCGGCAGACTTCTGAGCTGGCACGGCCAGTTACAGCCCCAGCATCTTCTCAGAAGCCCAGGGGAGGGCAGGTGCCATGTCAGCTGCCACCGCCCCAGCCTTCCTTCAAATTTGCCCAGCTTTTGTCCCCACCCTGTAGGACACCCCTGTAGTGCAGGCCCCTGCTCTAGTGGTGCAAATTAGCTGACCCCAGTCCAGTGGCTCCTCTGGGGAGAAGAGGTCATCCACGTGGCCTAGGAACTCATAAGGAGGAGAATCCTGGAGGCCAAGGAGTGGCAGGGCTGGTTTCTCTGAGGCTGTCTCCCCTTGGCGTGTCCTCACAGGGGCCATCCCAAAGGGACAAGTGTCCGTGTGTCCTCATCTCTTCTTACCATACCAGTCACACTGGCTTAGGGCCACCCACGACCCCTTTTAACTTAGTCGCCTCATTAAAGACCCTGTCTCCAAATACAGCCAATTCAGAGGTTCTGGGGTTCCAACTGCAGTAGTGGGGCTCAGCCTATAACTCAGGGGCTCAGTCCTACAATGGACTGTGTGATGGACGCCCAGGCGCCGGAGGCGGTGGGCACAGGAGGGGTCTGTGGGGGTCTGACATGCAAGCTAAGCTGTGCACAGGGGGCCTCTCCTTTTAGTCTGCACAGAAGTCGCACCCCCCGTCCTCCTGCCCTGTCACGGCACGGAAATGTGTGCTGCCCACACTCTCTGTTTTGGCTCCATTTGTCCATCTTCTTCTTCTCAGTCTCGGAACAGAGAAGTCCCACACAAGTATTTTCCATCGCAGCGAGGAGTTGTTTTACTTCTCTCAGAAATTGGGATCTTTCTGCCTGTGCTCCCCTTGACATGGGTTAGACTCCAGGAGTTTTAAGGGGCACAGGAAGGAGAAGGACAACCCTGAGGTTGTCCAGACTTTTTTCCCAGGCCAAAGTAGTGTGAATGTGCTTAATAGTGACTGTTGTGAGTGACAGGATGGGATGGAGCTGCTGCCCATGTTCCCTGAGCACATCTGACCCACATCACACACCAGCACCTGCAGCTCGCACCCTGTACCTCCCGAGCTCTCAGCCCCGGATGTGGTTCTGTAAGAGCGTTAGGAGCCAAAGATACTATTATATAAGGGGGATTTCACCAAATTCTATCTCATACTGATAGCCCCTCCTGCACTGCTGAGTATCGGGGGGGTGTGGGGTGTGAACGCATAGCCGGATCATCTCCACCCGAAATGTGGCCCCAGCAACCCCCAACCCCTGCTTCAGAGGGCTTAGGGAGCCAGACAATGTGGGAAAAGTGGTTAGAAAGTCTTCGTCATCCTGGAAACTTGTTTATTTTCTTTTTTTAAAAGGCTGGTTAATAGCATGTAAGAGCCAAATTTCTTTTTCCAAGTGTGGGTGGGTGGAGGGTGGTTATTTTTAAATGCATGACTAAGTATCTTCATTGTTAGTATTTTATTAAAAAAATTTTAAAATAAAGCATATTAATCAGTGAAACGGGCCACATTCCTAGACTGGCCCTGAAATTGGTGTCTTCTGGCTACCTGTGCTCTAAGGCCCCCGTCCCAGCACGGGTCCTGACTCCTGGACCCGAGAATCAAAGCTGTGACTTATGACTTAAGAGCACTGTCTCTTGGCAGCCGCGACACACCCCAGGACAGCACTTGCCCCCCCCCAGCAGGCTTGGTGGAAACAAATCAACAAGCAAAACCCAGTACCGAAACGTCCCTGCGTATGCACTTTCCAAAGGAAAGCGCACTCTCTGGACCACAGTGGCCCCAAACATCCGACTCACCATCTCTCTTCTGCCTTCATCCTTCTCCTGAAGCTTCAGATGTGCTGACACCTGCAGGGGACGAGGTCATTGGTGAAGGGACAGAACTGTTGGCAGTGTGAGCCTCATACCCTCAGGTCCAGAGCCTCATGGCTCTCTGAGCTACACGATAGCTACTGAAACCCAAGGAGGCCTGCATTTCCCATCCTGGAGTTTAACGAAGGGAGAGTGTAAGTGTCCGGGATGCCTCCATTATCTCAGCTGAATTCTCTGCTATACCGTGAGAAAAGTTAGATGTGGGCTATTTAGAGGCCCCAGGGGCTCACAGTCCTACCTGGGCTGGGGCAGTGTGTAACTTAGAAAATTCACAAAACACTTGCTAAACCATTGGCAGCTTGAAATTACACATACAGGGAGTATTTATATCATGGAAATTGGCAAGTCTACACATCAGGATGTTGTTTTTGGTTACTGCGCTGTTTCATTTGTGGAGATACCATGTGCTGGGCCCCTGTCCTGTCTGGTAAACCCTGAGCTGCCGTCACAATACCCACTGCCATCCTTGGCTCTGCTGTGGCCTTGGCCAAACAAGAAGCCTCATGGGTTAAACCCTGTTTTCCTCAGTAGCTAGTGGAGTTGCTGCAAGGATCAGATGACAGATTCAAGAGCAGGGGAGAGTGATACAGAGGTCACAGGCCCTGGGGTGGGACAGGGCCGGCAACACTGACTGCCACTTTCCTATCTGCCCGATGGTCAGGAGGGTCAGGAGTGCCTGTAAAAACACACAGCTGAGTCTGACATGCGGTGAGGACTCGGCCACCACCGCCGGCTGACATCATCCCACAGGTGACCAGGAACCTGGGGTCAAAGTATTTCTAAAGGCATTGCAAAATTCTCAAAATCAAAGTCTAATTGAATTTAATTCTGAAATAGATGTATTTCATAGCAGAGTCTCAACTTAGGTTACCTGGAATCAACATGGTTATATAAAGGGAGGGTTTACTGCATACTCAGAGCGGTGACCATCAGGACAAAGGAGACTCCCTGTGAGCCCTCCACGCCCGGCCTGAACGACCATTTGGACACCAGATAGATAGTCCAGGCTGCCCAGCCACACCTCCTGGGGGGGGGGCTGGCCTCTTGGAGAGGTGTCCCCTTATCTCCAGAACACACGGTACCATCCAGGACAAGTGAGAACAGCCCTGCAGGGCCCTCTCTCTGTTTCACCACAAAGCAGGTGAGAGACAGATCATGTATCTGAAAACATAACCTGCTTCTCTCTGCTGAGCTGAGGACACCTTGGAATTGCCCTCTCATGAAATACTGCACGGCTGCCAGAACAGACCGAGAATGTCCCCTGAGGTGCCAGGAGGGGCACGGAGGCCAGGGATTCTATTTTTCAGCAGACAAGGAGAAAGCAGAAAAACAAACAGCTCCCTGCACAAAGCGAGCTGTGACCTGCAGACTGATGCTACATCTCCTTTCCATCTTAGGTGTTCTGGTGGCTTCCCCCGCCCACAGTTAGGTCCGGGGTCTGGGTCGCCCTTGGGCCTTCTTAAAAAGTAGGCCTGGGGGCAGCGCCTGTGGCTCAGTGAGTAGGGTGCCGGCCCCATGTACGGAGGGTGGCGGGTTCGAGCCCACCCCCGGCCAAACTGCAACAACAACAAAAATGGCCGGGCGTTGTGGCGGGCGCCTGTGGTCCCAGCCACTCGGGAGGCTGAGGCAAGAATCGCCTAGGCCCAAGAGCTGGAGGTTGCTGTGAGCTGTGACGCCCAGCACTCTACTGGGGGTGACAAAGTGAGACACCTTCTCTATAAAAAAAGTAAAAATGAAAACATTAAAAAAAAAAAAAAGTAGGCCTGGAAGCCCAGAGTGACATCACATGGCTGGGGTATCCCCTGTGCACAGCCAGAAGTCCTCCACGTAGGAGGATTCTGCGTAGGACGCCACCTGGACACCTCTGTGGCCCAGAAGAGTGAAGGCATTTTTTAATTCCCCACAAATACTGGATGTATCCAGGAAGGATGCAAGTGGAGCCTCTTCAGGAGAGGCACCGACAGTGTAAAGAAACAGCGACCAAGTGTAATAACAAGGAGGACGGGGCCCGTCCCTACTGTCCCCATACCGTCCCATTCAATATTCAACCAGCCTGGCCTGGTCTTGTAGTTGGAGAAACTGAGGCTGCGGGAGATTAAACAACAGTGTGGCAAGGAAGTTGACCCAGCAGTTAAAGATGCCCCTTGTGAGTCAAAGAGGTCTGCAGCTGGGTGACCCTGGGCTCACTGCTTATCTCCTGGAAGCTGCGTGTCACGTGCACTGTGCTGAGATGACATGCCTGGTGACTGTGCAGGCTCTGTGCACATGCAGCAGACCCAGGAGGGCTCTGTCATCACTGGCTTTCTCCTCCCACTTGGCAGGCAGGTGAGTCAGGGGATAAGATTGCCAAGCCCTGACCAAGGTGAGCTGGTACTTGGGCCAAAGACACAGGATGGCTCAAGGATGGCTGATGAGAGGGAAGGTCTTAGAGCCTAGAGTGAGGGTAGGCTTATGATTGCCCTGGAAATGATCACCCACATCAGTTGAGTCAATAATCTCAGAATTAGACCAAATAAAGTCCCTCAGAACTCATAGTCTAGGGGTCTGTTTCTGATGAAGCTGTCTAAACAGCAAGCCTGGCATTAAAACTCTGCAGGTGATCAGGGTTTGGGGGATGGTGCTGACCACACACAGACAGCCCCATCCAGGGCAGGTGGCGGACAGCCAGGTGGGGGGGAGGGGCTCACCATCATGGCCTCTTGCACAGGGAGGTGAGGCGGGGGGGGGGGGGGGGGTGGCCGGGGGGGGGGCGTCTAACCCTCATGGCCGCCGCCACGGTGGGGGGTGGCAGCTGGAGGAGCGACTCACCATCATGGCCTCCTGCACGGTGAGGTGAGGCAGCAGCATGTCGTCCTGCATAATGTAGCAGGACACCTTCCGGAAGCAACGCAGGTCCCGGGGCATGCCGTTGATGAGGACGGCCCCTTTCATGCCTGTCTCCCTGCAGAGCCAGGAAAGGGGAAACTGTCACCTGGCCTTCCTGGCCTTCTACTCCTCTGCCTCGGGCGCCTGGGAAGGGGAGCAGGGAGGGGGGCTTCTCTCCCTGAAACTTCCCAGCCGAACAAATGGCCACAGCATTGCTGAGGGGCACACAGGGACCAGGAGCTACACAGCACCAGGGCAATGTGGAGGGAGAAGCAGCACCGAGTGCCCAGCAGGGAGAGGAGTGTGTACAAGCCCTGTAGACGGCATGTCTGCGCCCAGTGTCATGGCTGCGCTTTCTCTGCCCACCAAACAAAGGCCCACAGGGAGTAAGGATGCTGCTGTGCGCAGCCAGGCCGTGGCAGTTGGCAAGGGGCAGAGAGCTCCCTCAGTCAGTTCCAGGAAGGAGCACCAGCAGGACCTCAGGCTCAGGTGGGTCAGAGGGGGAGCTGGCCCTTCCCCACCCGGGAGAATCCTCTCTGACGGGCGGGCAGGTTGAGAGCCCTGTGCTATTGCTGAGCATCTCTGCCTTCCTGCAACTTTTCCAAAAGCATCGACCCAGGCAGTCTGCCCTCCCGTGTGTCTGAGGGTCCTACCCCTGGATGCTATGGAGGACAGAGGCCCAGGAGAATCACCGAGACGAACGGAGTCACACTGGTTTCCAACTTCATTTGGCCTGTGACACCTCTAGGCCAAATGAAGTCGGGCCTTCTCTCCCTTCTTTCTTCCAGGGAACAGACCAGGACCACCTGGCTCTCCTGGATCCCTGGAATCTTGATGGTCCTGGGCTGCCCTGAGCCCCAGGAGGCCTGAGCACCCCCTGAGGCTGCCAGGAGCGATGGGTGCTTAATTTGTGGGGAAATGGCAGCCCCCAGAGAAAGTGCCCCCTCTCTTCCAGCCACTCGTGACTCTGGGTGTTAAGAATTTGGCTTTAACCTTAGATACAAATGTAACAGACAGGAATTTGTCAGAAGTGACCTTTTTCTGAAACCCTAATTTCTGGCATTAAAGAGTAATTTCGGAAGTTCCAAAGAAAAAGGGTGATATTTGTCTTTTTTTCAGTAAATGAAATTATTTTTATATTATTGTTTACTAAAGTTAGCAAATAGAACCCAAGAAAAGTGAAAGGAACTGGCTTTAAGAAAGTACTTTTTAAAAATGCATCTGAAGATTCTGTTTTCTAATCGTTCACAAATGACTGGCTTGGGGCGGAACACCGGGATTGTGTGTCTGGACTTCTAAGCCCTCGGCAGCATCGTGAGCCCAGCCCAGCAGCTCTCCCTCTCTTCCCAGAATGCCTCCTTCTACTTCCCTGCTTGATTCGCACTTGTTCTCTCAGTGACCCCCCCCCCACGCCATCCCTCCACCTGACCTTGACCTTCCTATCCCCAAAGGCTGAGCTCACTCTGGGTGCAGCGGTACCTGCTCTGCCCATGACCCCTCCCTGAGCACCTGCCACCACCCTTCATGTGGCCATCGGCAAGTGCGACCTTTCAGTGTCACTCTCCTCCCTGGGCCCTGTTTCCTCATTTTTCTCGGTAGCCTGTGCATATAGAACCTTAGAGGCCACTCCTGTGGCCCACAGAATGCTCGGGGGCAATGGGGCTGCTTGAAGTCACTCCACTGTTCATGCCATTAGCCTGAGCCCTGGGTGAGAACTCATTCCCCGTGCAAGGTGGCTCACCTGTACCCCGCCAGGATGTTCATGAGTGTGGACTTCCCAGCCCCAGAAGGACCCATGATGGCAACCAGCTCTCCACTGCTGAATTTCCCAGAAATTCCTTTCAGAAGGGTCTTGTATCCTGCAAAAAGCAGATCACATTTATTTTGTCACTGTCACAGGATTCATTTTGGCTTGTCCCAACACAGTAAATATGCAAACACACAGTACACTTGATTACAGGACCAAGGTCAAAGGCAGCTTTCTTCATGCTGGGATATAAAGCACTGCGTTCTGAGCAAAAAAACGAACATGGTATCTTAATTCTCTACCAAGAATAGTTTACTTCTGTTACTGCATTTCACTTCCACTGCATTTCACAGGTTATAACAATGATAATTACCAGCTGTGTGCAATGCTCTAGGGCTCACAGAGCACTTTCCCCTTCCTTATCTAGTCTGCAGGGACTCCAACATGCCCCTTGCAGGGTGAGGAAGTGATGTCAGGTGGACCCCAATGACTTGCCCAGGCTCTGCACCTAGTGAGTGGGTCCTCGCTCAGGGCTGCACCACTAGCTGGGCTGTCCCCCCACCCCGGGTACACACATGCTTGGATTAATTAAATACTGTACTTGCTTCATGTGTTGATATAAGCATAAATTATTTATATATAATTTATTTATAAATAATCACTTCATAATTAATCAATACATTATTAATTCCTTGATTAATAATTAAAAGAGATTAACATTTTGCAGCCACATCAAATTGCTTTAGAATTTCTGCCAAGTCTCTGTCTGAGAGTTTTATGAAAAGGAGAAAGCTACACACCCAAAGCAAAGCCACACTAATTTTTTTTCAAGTAAACTATTTAAAAGTGCTATAAAGAATAAAATAGAAGCAACTGGATGCATTGATAATGACTCTCAATTCAGAGATATTTCTCAGTGTGGTTTCAGATCGGAATGTCCCGTAAATGATCAGGAGTCAGTAAGTACATTTTAGTGCCCTCATGTAAAGCCAAGGGGCCTAACCAGACAGGAAGCCGAGGGTGCTTGGTGATCCCTAGTTTTAGACTCCCTCCCAGTCCCTGCTGGGTGCCCAAGCCTGCATGTTTTTGAAAGCCCTGGCCCCGGGGAGAGCTCTCCCTGCTGTCTTCCTGTCTTGCAGAGATGGGCTCCTGAACATTCCACCCTGTCATCAGATGCCACCTTCACTTGGACTTAGAGTCCCTGAGGCCTTGTTTAAGAGCAGCAGAGAGGCGCGGAAGCCAGGCAGGAAGCTAGTGGCCCTGCAATTCAGCCTCATTATAGAGAGGAGGGCTGCTGTCGCCCCAGGGAGGGCCAAGAGTATCATCCCGGTGGGAAAAGGAGCACAGGAACAAAGGCACGGGGCCAGCTCAGAGCTGCAAACGAATCCAGCTCCCGTGACTGGGAAGTGAGTGAGAATGGCTGGCAAGCATGTAGCCTGGAGAGCGGAGAGAGGGGATGGAGGAAGGGTGGGGAACCCCAGAACAGCCTCGTGCCCCGCACAGCTTCCCCTCCATGGACAAATGAAGGGAAGAGCTGGGGACAAAAGGGATCCCTCCTCCACAGGGCAAGCTCCCAGCAGGACAGGGTGTTGTGTCCTGGGGCTGGGCGCTCTGGGGACCTGGACCCCCTGGATCCCAACATGACATCATCAAGGGCACCTGCTCATTACCACCTGCCTATTCCTTCTGGCATCGGATCAGAGTCCTGAGCTGATCCCCAGCTGGGACCCATACACCTGAAGCTGCCCCAGAACACAGTCGCAGAGCTGACTACCTACAGCTAGGAGTCCCCCTCCCCACAAAATCAGTCACGAACTCCCCCTGAGGGCAGTCTTGAACCTGCAAAGGCCATTCCTGCAGCCCCAGGGCAGGCCCACCCAGCCTGCAGGGGCACAACTGCAGGGCTTTCCCCGACAGGACCTGGGGCTGGTCCTTGGGTAGGGTCCACCTACCCAAGGTGGGCATGGGGCACCAGATGGCCACATGAGCTACAGGAAGCTCACACAGGCCGAAACTCTGGGACACCGGGAATAGGACGGGGCAGAAGAAGCTGGGAGCGTTCAGCCCTCTCTTGGGAAAGACAGACCAGGTAGAATAGAGGGTCCTGACCTTTAGAACTGACCCACTGGGACTTTGAGGTCTGATCTCCAGGGCTGAGCAAAAGCTACCTGCACATTACCCTGCTTGGAGACGCGGACACCTCTCGCTTGGGGGAAGGGTGTTGGCTCCCAGGGCACCCAGGCACGGTTTGGCTGCACTGAGAAGGCTCCTGTCTGTGTAGCCGCTGTGGGGTCCAGCAGAGGACATGAGAACCAACTCAGGCTGAGCTTCTCTATTAGAGAACTATTTTTCTTCAAGTATAGAAAAAGACTGGGTGGCACCTGTGGCTCAGTGAGTAGGGTGCCAGCCCCATATACCAAGGGTGGTGGGTTCGAACCTGACTCTGGCCAAACTGCAACAAAAAAATAGCCAGGTGTTGTGGCGGGTGCCTGTAGTCCCAGCTACTCGGGAGGGACTAATCGCCTAAGCCCAAGAGCAGGAGGTTGCTGTATGACGCCACGGCACTCCACCAAAGGCAACGAAGTGAGACTCTTCTCTAAAAAAAAAAAAAAAAAAAGGAAGGAAGAAAAACATAGAAAAAGACAGATATGGGGATTGAAGATTTTTTTTTTTTCCTCACCACTATACTAATAAGGAAGGATTAAAGAATCTTACAAGTGGCACTTTTAAGAAACGAAGTCGAGTAAATAGTCTGTTATACTCTGGGACAGCCGGGTCTGCGACGGGCCATGTGTATCTGTGTATGTCTGCAAGGTCCAGGTGTGAAACCAAGGCTGGAAACTCCAGAGGGCAGCATTCTTGCGCTTGTCGGGTTTCTGGAGCACCCGGCATGATGGCTGCTGTTGGTGATGTCATCCTGCAGCACAGCCTTGGGCTTGGCCCCCTTGTCTAAGCTACTGATGGGAACATCTCCGCCCCCAGCTCCACCTACCCACCTGTGAGTTCTGCTCAGCCCTCTTCTTGGCACAACAGATAGGCCACCTGCCGCCTGTCTGAGGGGCTCCTGTCTCCATGGCACCTGCCCGGCGCTGTTCTATGAGGGGGCCAGCATGGAAACCACCTAAGGGGAAGGGCCACCCAGGCGTGTCAGCAGCACCATGCAGGGTTCCCAGATGTAGGCTTTAAACAGCCAGTGCGGACTAAATCAGAACCAGATCAGAACCAGCCAGGCCCAGCCAGACCTAGACCAGACCCTGATCAGAACTGGCCAGACCCACACTAGAATCCAGACCAGACATGGAGCAGACCCCAGGAAGAACTGGATCAGAACCAGATCTGACCCAGCCAGAACTAAGACCCAACCCAGCCAGCCCCACATCAGAATTCAGACAGAATCAGACAGAACCAAGACTGAAACCAAGACCTCAGACCAGAACAGCCAGACCAGACTCCAGCACAGAACCCCCGGTGGAAACCACCGACCAGGCCCCATGGGGAGCAGGCAGCCAGGCAGAACCTGCGGCCCCGTGAGAAAGGACCCGCTGTGCGTTTCCCTCCATCCCTTCCACCTCCTCCCTGCATGAGCCTCACTGTCTTTACTGACCCTGTGCTCTCTGAGAGCTGCTTGCTGAGCAGAAACAACGCAGCTAATACCTTTTTAGGGGATGCAAATCCATAGTCAATTAATCAAACCAGAAAAGCCTTAAGTTCAACAAGGGCCCTCTGAGGAATGGAAAGAAACAGGAGGGGAGGGGCACGAGTGGGGTCCGAGGAGGGCCCTGGCACCAGACACCGGCTCAGGAATTAATTCCCTAAGTGACACTGGCAGTCTGCATTTCTTCTCAGGGTCCCCATGTCAACACGTGTGAAAGAGGGAAGGGGACAAGATTATTTATAGCATCTCACCCTAGACAGGAAACAAGACTGTATGACCTGTGAAAATCTTTATTTCTTAATATACAATGTGGGGAACTCAGCAATGGGCCCAAATAGCCCTCCCGGGGCTGTGCGTGTCACCAGCGGGAGGACAGAGATGGGAGGATGGCACAGCCCTCTGAAGGGATCAGAGAAGTGTGCACACCTGGGGATACTCAGGGACGAGCTTCAGGGTCTCGCTCCTGAAGATGTGGATGGTCCCCAGCATCACACGCACTTGGGCAGATGGGAACTTGCATGCTGGTCCCCGGAGCTGCTCACTATGATAAGGGACTGGGAAAGAACGAGCTGCCCATAAAAGCTCTGCGCGTAACCAGATTCCACCTTGGCTGTATTTCATACTGCAATCCACAAGTCCACTGTCATATTAAAACGGAGAACAAGTCCTCTTAGCCAGACTGGAGGGCAAGCTTTGCCCCCACTGAGAAGACCATGGATCCCTCTCTCAGATGACAGGGGTAGGCAAGCTATTGTGTTGCCTGGGAGGCTGCTCCTGCTAAGGTGACAGCTTGTGCCTGCGGGATACCCACAGATTGCAAGGGTGGAGTGAATGCCTCCAGCTGCTTTGTGGGCCAGAGGCTCAAGGAGTCATCAGGCAGCCCCTGAGTATGTCACTTTCCTGGGCTGTGCCAGCACAGCACTGCAGGCCACGAGAAGTCGCCTATAACCTGCAGGCCAGAAGCCCTCGGCCAAGGCTTTAGCAGGGCCACGCACCTTCTGAACCTGGTGCAGCAAGCTTTTTTGCTGCCTCTTCCAGCTTCTGGCAGCCCCAGCTGTCCTTGGCTTATGGCTGCATTGCTCCAATCTCTGCCTCTGTCTTCACGTGGCTGTGTCCCAATGCATCTGTGATGCTGTGTCCAAAGTTCCCACTTCTTATAAGGACTCTAGGAGGCCACTTGAGTTCAGTATGGTCTCATCTTAGCCACCTCCATGTGAAATGACTCTACTTCCAAATAAGGTTATGCTGTTAGGTACCAGGGGTTAGGACATAGCTTTTTAGGGGACACAGTTCAACTCATCATTGAGAGTGATGCTGGAGAGAACAAGAGCTCTCCCTGGGCTTCTGTGCTGGGAACAGCCTCCAGAAGGGAATGACCTGCCCCAAGGTGAGGTCCACAAGGGCCCAGCACTCTAGACCCTGCCTTTGGGGGTGCAGCCCTGCCTAGCACATGTGCAGCCTCTGAGGACCCCCAGGGATACTCAGAAAGACACAAGGCTGTCCCTTCCAGGGTTGAGGGACCAGAAGGTGTTCCCCTAGCATGAGTGCCTGAGTGCCAAGCAGGCTCTGGTCCCCAGAGCTCAGCCCCAAGGCTGGGGATGGCCTGAGGGCTAAGCCCCTTCAAGTACCTCACATAGGAGACCCCAGGAGAAGGTGGCTAGAGCACGCTCAGACCTTTCCATCCTCAAGGACAGAGGTGTGAGCCAAGGGGCCTGGGGGCCAGTAGGAGGTTGAACAGGCAAGGCACAGACCCAGCCCTCACTACCTGTAATGACAGGCAGGAACCATGGGTGCACACAGCCCCAAGGTCAGAGACCAGGTCTGCCTTCCTCAACACCTTTCCCAGTGTTGCCAAGGGACCCATGACTGGTTCCACCCTGCCCACAGGCCCAACAGGACCTGGGATCGCCCACACAGCACACTGATGGGGGCCCTCAACCCTGAGAATCTCTCTCTCCTCTCTTTCTTCCTCTCCTTCTCTCCCCTGACTTCTCAGAGAACATCAGAGATCATCAGTTCCACAAGGAGATGACCAGGACTGGCTACTTAATCCACACGGCTGTGTGCTGGGGCAGTGGCTGGCACCTGCAGAGCCACAGAGTAGAAGGTGGGCTCCTGGCACAAGGGAACCAGAGGACAGCTGAGTCTCAGTACCTCGAGTACCTCTTTGCATGCCTCCCTCCAACAGGGCAGACCCCTGTGGGATGCAAGCTGGCTGGGAATGCAGGGGGACCTCTGTGGGCCCAGCTGCCCTGCCCGGCCCACCCCAGATCTAACCAAAGGAGAGAGTTACTTGTGGCTTAGTGTCTTTATGGAGTTGATAACGTCCCAACTTGTCCTGTAAGCATATACCTGTCGTCAGGTGAACGGCACAGAAGTCACCAGCAAACCCTTGCATAACAGCTTTCGAGCAGTGCACATTGTCCTCACTGCAGAGTAATTTCATTTGTATGGAAAGTTTGCTGAAGCCCCAGATCAAGAAAACATGACCCCCAGGAGCCCCCAGGGCCCCTCCCTGCCTCTCAGCAGTAATTGCTTCCGAATCTTAAGGAGAACACAGAGTGTTGATTTTTAAACAGCAGGATACATTTTTTTTTTTTTTCCTAAAACAAAGGAAAAAACAGACTGTTTTCTCCCTCCAGACAACTCTCCTTTGTCCATGAAAAGATGAAGGAACTCTTCTCAGACTGGCAGTAGCTCCCCAGACGCCACATGAACTCCTGCTGCCAAGGTCAGACTACACCCCTGGACAGACGACTCCTGGGTCCAGCCACTTCCAGCCCAGAATGTTTCAGGAAACATCCAGAAGCAGAGCCCAGTGCCCATTTACTTCGGCTGTGCTGGCCGGCAGTGTCTTACAGAGAGACCCGTATCCATCAGCACCTACAGTGTGACTAGGGGGGTGAGGGCGATTTTTCCCATTTTGTAGAAATGTGCCCTGGAAGGAGAAGGCAGGTGACACAGTCCAGCTCTCCCTCAGGGCAGTGGCTGAGTGCCATGGCAGGGCCAGGGCTGGGCTTGTGCTCACTGGGGTGGCCAGGACACCAGCATAGGGGACATCATTCTGCTTACGCCTCACGAGAGAGGAGTATGCGTCTTCCTCCACATTTTTCAGAGGACACATGGGCTGTGAGTCAGTTAATGACATAGCCAAAGCCACACAGTGAGCGGTCCCTGCTGGTGGCTCCCTCCCCCTCTTCCTCACCTCCTCCTGTGAGCAGGTGTGTTCCCACTGAGTCAAAATGACCAGCTCAATTCAGGAATGTGCATTTATTCTGCAATAGCATGAAATATTTAGCAGGGGATAGGAAGAAGTCATGTGGGTCACCAAAGGCCAAGGTTACTCTGTGGGTGGGTAGGGCAGCTCCCCGCAGGGATGCAGTGAGCCGTTCTGACAGCTGTGGCCAGAAGGCTCCCTATGTCCATCTGAAGAGCTCTTTGCTCATCCAATTGACTTTATCCTTCAATTTCTTTTCCATTCCACAAAATATACAAAAAAAAAAAAAAAAAAAAAAAAAATTTCTTGCCAAGGTGTGGATGTTATGCTGTCCTCCCGG
>CAUYPK010091063.1:0-12992 GCA_963574355.1 Loris lydekkerianus
TGGTGCATCTTACAAGGGTATACGTGAAACTTAGTAAATGTGGAATGTAAATGTCTTAGCAAATAACTAAGAAAATGCCAGGAAGGCTATGTTAACCAGTGTGATGAAAATGTGTCAAATGGTCTATGAAACTAGTGTATGTTGCCCCATGATCACATTAATGGACACAGCTATGATTTAATAAAAAAAAAAAAAAAGAAGAAGACTTTTTGGATAGTTGAATAGTTGAATTTGTCCAATGTGAGCATAAGTGTGCTATGTGGATGGCTGAAGCTGATGGTTTAAGTGGCAGACTTCTTGCTTGGCTGGACTGAGCAGTTTGGGGCCAGTGTTGCTGATTGCCAGGTTACTCACAGTGGCTGGGGTCAGTACCATCAGATCCAAAGAAGGTCAGTGTCACAGTCCTCAGCCTCATCTGGCACCTGTGAGAGCTGAGGGGTCCATGTATCAGGGAACCCGTTACCCTTTGTTACCCATGTTGGAGAGTTGAGTGTAGCGGTTCCCTGGAGCTAATTAGAGGTTTTGTGGGGTCTCTTATTCATGTAAGATCCAGAAGATTTGGCAGAGAGATCTTAAAAGTCTGGAAAGGTCATGATACTGGTGTTTGAGTCCAGCAAGTGCCCTCATCTCCCCACTCAGAGTCCTGAACAGGGCTACAGAGCGAGCCAACTCTGGTCTGATTCTTTAGGAAGGAAGCCACGGCCAAACCCAGCTCAATGTGCCCCAGATGCCTTCTTCATTCCTACCGCTCCCATTTGAACCTGTTTCCTACAACATTCCTCATTTTAGCACTTAGAAGTAGTAAAAGTCCATGACCTGACTTTATGATTGATGAAGAAAGACTTAAAAGGCCAAGGAAAGGTATGCCATCCTTCACCAATGCAAACCCCGTAGGGTGTGGTTTCTCTTCCTTAAGCATGAGAAGAGCCCAGGCTTCTCATGCTTAAGTTCTATATGACAAATATAACTGAATCCAATTATAGACTTTTCAAAACATTATTCTACAGCATGCATGTGGTTAACTAAGTTTGGTCACCTCAGTGAGAATAAGGAAATCACTCCTCTGGAGAATGTAGTTATTTGTAGACTGTGAATTTCCCCTCAGTCCTCCAGTCACCACTTCCCTTCAAATATCGATCAGCTTTGGATTTACATACTTAAGCTATATGATCATTTCTGAATTAAAGTTTTTATTCATTTATTTCATTGTTCAAAAAACATTAGCTGACAACCTATTTTGTCTCACACACTGTGGTAGGCATTGGATGATAAGAGGATGAATAAGTTACATTTTCTCATGTTAAAGAGTTCCTATCCTAGCAACACAAACACATAAACAGAAAATCAGAACACATCATGAAAATCACAAAGTAAAGAGATGAGCCAAGTCCTATATGGGGACATAGATAATGAGTGACCAGGTCTTTGTGGGAAGATGGAGAAGTTGTTTGACTGGCAGATTCAAGAATTCTTGAGACACAGGCGTGGGGAGGAGAAAAGGAAGAGCAGAAGTTTCCCAGTCGAATCTGCATTGGGGGTGGTGGTGACACATGCAGTGTACCCAGAGGTAGGATGTGTACAATGTGGGACAGGAGATGAGCTTCTGCATGTAGAGCACAGAAATACTGGGAAGGATTTTAGTGTCAGGTAAGACTGTTAACCTGCTAGCTGTCAATAGAAAGTGCACTAGTTCTCATTTATTTTCACCAGGACTTTTGGAGGAAATTGGCAGTGAGAGCAGCTAGAAGACTTAAGACTTACCAAGAAATGATGATGAGCTCAACTATGAATTAAGGAGAAGGGAGAGTGGATAGAGTTGAAAGAAATTTAGGAAGTAGAAGGCATAGAATCCTGAAATGTAAGAAAGAAAAGAGTTGAAAATAATGTCAGCATTTTCAGTTGGAAATTAATTTATTGAGAAAATTGTTATTGAGGATTTGGTCCATACCAGGCACAGAACTAGATTTAGACTTACAGGGGGAGTTTCTAGCCCTGGGGCCAGGTATTTATTCATGCAGGAAATGACGACACATGGTGAGTGATTCTTCTCGTCTCCATGATATCTATGTGCCTTGGCTAGGAAACTGTGAAGGCTGGAAATGACGCATTGCTGTGGGCTGGGATTATATGACGGCTCCTTCACTCACATGTCTGTCGTCTATGCCAGGAAGACTCGAGGGCTTCACGGGCGAGTTCCCTATATGTGGCTTAGCTTGTTCACAACAGAGATACCTCTGAGAGGTTGGGCTTCTTACATGGAAGCTCAAGCCTCTGGGCACAAGTTTCCTTATTTATTGATTTATTTTATTATTGTTTCAGGTTAATTTGAGGGTAGAGCACAAGTCTTTTAATGAACAATGTGGCACCACCTGTTTTGATCTGGCTTCAAAAGTTGTGCATTATTATTCTGCTACATTTGTGTTGGTTACAAATGAGTTAACAAACTCACCCTGATGCCAGAGGAAGGGACATCAGTGCCATTACTCATTGGGAGGATTGTTAAAATTGCATTGTGAAAATGTGTTTGGCATGGAAATTACTATTGTGGCCACCTTTGGAATATAAACTGTGCCATAGACACCCTATTAAACCTTAGGATAGGCTTTGTAGAGGAAGTTATTTTAAGGTTTTCAGGCAGAGGAAATAGCATATACGAAGGCTGTTAGGGAGGAAAGAGAACATCCTGTATTGTGTAAAGCTGAGCAGCCACTATACAGTCGAATGAACTACAGAGGCTGAGAGAACTCAGTCTTTACAAGCAATGAAGAGCTTGATCACAATGGGCCTTTTTGCCTTTAGAGAAGAACTTGAACTTTGTTTAAAAGGTGGAGGGAATTTGTGTAGGATTTTGAGCAATAGTGAGGGAATTTATGTATTTGTGATTTAGATAGATCACTCTTTCTGTTGGGTCTTGGGTGGTGAGAGTGGAAGACAGAAAGAACAGGATGGACCATCCTGATACACAAAGTGTCCTGGGAAAATGGGAAGAAGTGGGCTGCAGAGTGCAGAATGGATGGGGACATAGACAGTGCTTACTGTGGCTTCAACCATGAAAATGTAGTAGAACAGGGAAGAAATGAACAAATCTGAGAAAGAGCATACAGTAGGTTAGATCCAATGATGCTTGTACGTGTGGGCGGAGGAGATAAGGAGGAAATAGGGAGGCAATTACATGAGGTAGAGAATACATGAAATAACGAGCTTTTTATTATGTACTTTAAATAATTAAGCATGTAATTGTGTGTGATTGACACGTGAATTTTCTGTAGTGTGGCATGGTAGTATTTATTCTTGGTAGTGCTGTTGAATAGCTGAGAAAATCCTCTCTTAGAACAAAAATACACATTTTCACCCGAAATTAATACAATATATTCATAGTCATTTACTTTTGATTTCTGTGCCTTTGCCCACATCAGCAAGTAAATGACTACAGAAATGACCCCATAGAATCTGAAATGCATATTTAGTCTCTCACGTTATGTTAGAGTCAGGGCCTGAGCTACCTGGGGGAAATTTCAGAAATAAGAAAAACGATTGTGAAAGAAGGCCAGCTGGACGTCTCCATGGAAGCTTTGGCCTGTGGTTTTAAAAATCAGAAATTTCATCTAACTCCTTGGAAGTTTCTACAGACTCCAAATTGTAATTCCCACTACCTCAAATCAACTACAACCTCATTCATTTGCACTTGCACTTCTAGAAGGAAATACTGTTCTTGGTTATGAAAATACAATTTCTTTCCTAATGGACTGCCCTTTCTTTGTGAACATGCTTGCTTTTATTATTTTAAAAGGAAAAATGCAGTCAGGATACAGAATGAGAGTTGCACATTGATTTCAGCAGAATGAAGATAACCTTCTGTCCTCATTTTCTTTGGCTTACAGGCAACATGATCACTTTCAAACAAGATAACAGTACTACATAACATAGTAAACTAGAACCTTGTATAAATTTGCTCTAAATAAAAAGTTAAGCCTGTATATAAAAGTAATTTCTATGATTTCTGATATTCGTATATACATTATACATGCACAGCCTCATCAAGTTATTCATTAAATAAGGACTTAACAGAGTGTCTACCAGGTGTGAAGTAGCATTCTACATGCTGGAGATGCAGAAGTTACACAGAAACCATAAAGCCCTGCCTCAGGCACAAGGTGATTTGGATGAGGATTGCTGTAGGAATATTCAGGAACAAAACAAACTTCTCTAAGTAAATGCCATCTTAAGCATGTTTCTAGGTCTTCTCTGAGTTGCTGAAACTTAGTTGCGGTATACAAGAGCCACCCTTGCCACTTATGGATATGCTGATTCCCACACTTCCTTGCCTCCAGAAATCCTAATTCCCCACATCTCAATAGGGGTCCAAAATTCTGAGTTTTAAATATGCACAAACTGGGCTACAAATGGTCCACCAGCTGTGCTTCAAGAAACGCTGCTGAATGATCCACATTCCTTGTGTTGCCTTGTGCAAATTCTTTTTCTTATCCTTGTTGCTAATATCACTATACCAGTGGAACTCCCAGAGAACCCTGCATGCCCCAGGAATTGAGTGTGGACTTGTAATATGATGTTTTTAACAACAGTTTGACTTTATTCATTTACAGAAGCAAACATTCTTTTTTTTTTTTTGGCATTGCAATTTTTGGCCGGGGCTGGGTTTGAACCCACCACCTCTGGTGTATGGGGCCGGCGCCCTACTCCTTTGAGCCATAGGCACCACCCGAGAAGCAAACATTCTTTATCAGAATATTTCCAACTACAGGTTGTTGGTCCTCAACCACATGATTAACATGTCTTGAATACACACCTTCATAGCTTACATGAATATGTGTACATTTAGGTGTGATGATTTCCCCGTGTTAGACATGATCTGTTTGGCCTTGCAAACATTTGTTACATATGTTCACGGGAAGATTTGTGTATCGTAACAACAAATGTAAACAGCATCTGCACATGGCTTGTGATTTTTGCACCTTTTTTTTTTTTTTAGAAATGGGGATTTCAAAATACCCAGTCTTGTGTTAAGTGTTAAGCCTCAACTTTATCTCTGTCCCAGTTAACTAAAGATTAGACGACAATTCAATTTATTGATTTCTTTTGCTGGCCTCTTTTCTTCCTCAGGTCCTCCTTCAAATTGTTGTGAAAATTTCTGCTCTCAAACATACATATATAGCACACTCTGCTTAAAAATGTGTGATGTCTCCACACAGCCCAGGAAATTAACCAACTCAGTGGTGAGGCCAACAGCGCACACCTTTCACCTTCCACCCCATCACATTAACTCGATTCTTCAGCCAGGGCAGTGATTTTCAACCAGTGTGCCAGGTCTGAGCTGTGCTGTGAAATTTTTTTAAAGATAATTAAGTTATTTTTTAAAGAAGTTCAAAGCACAGTAAGTATATTCTTTTTTTTAACTTTTTCTTTTCTTTTTCTTTCTTTTTTTTTTCTGATCAACATAATTTAAGTGTGCCACTATAGGTTCAAGTGTGCCATGAGATAAGAAGTTTGAAAAATACTGAGCTAGGCTCTGCACCTGTGGCTCAATAAGGCGCCAGCCACATACACCTGAGATGGTGGGTTCAAATCCAGCCCAGACGTGCCAAACAACAATGATGGCTGCAACCAAAAAGTAGCCAGGTGTTGTAGTGGGTGCCTGTAGTCGCAGCTACTTGGAAGGTGGAGGCAAGAGAATTGCTTGAGCCCAGGAGTTGGAGGCTGCTATGAGCTGTGATGCCAAGTCCTCTACCCACGGTGACAGCTTGAGGCTCTGTCAAAAAAAAAAAAAAAAAAAAAAAGAAAAAAGAAAAAAAAGAAAAGAAAGAAAGAGAAAGAAAAAAAAAATACTGAGCTAGAGGAAATGTTTCTGTCTCCATGTTTGGGCATAGATTTTGCCTTTTGTTTAAATATATTTCCTTATCTATTTTTTAATATAGACAGCTTGCTCTATTGAGATATAAATCATACACCATATAATTGACCTATTTAGAATGTACAATGCAACATTTTTAGTAAATTAACAGGGATGTGTAAATGTTACCAATATTTATTGATAATTCTGAATCATTTTTATCCTCCTAAAAAGAAATTTGTGCCCACTAACGCTCAGTCTCCAGTTCTAAGCAATCAGTCATATACTTTCTGTTCCCTATAGATTTTCCCATTCTGGACATTTCATAGAAAGAAATTTATACAATAAGCAGTCTTTTGTGATTGGTTTCATCCACTTGTAATGTTTTCAATTCATCCCTGTTCTATCATGTATTTCATTCATTTTTATGGCTGAATAATATTCCATTGTGTGGTTACACTGCAATTTAAAAAAAATAATTAATGAATGAACATTTAGGTTGTTTCCCCATGGAAACAACTACATTGAATAATGATCTCATGAATGTTCCTGAGTCCCTTGTATTTTTTATCTGGCTATGTCCTCGTTATCTTTTAAGATTCAACCCAAATGAGAGCTCCTATGTGGATGCTTCCTTGAACTTTTGCAAAATCACTTGTTTTCCACCCACCTTCTCCCCATGGTGTTCACTTAGTTGAGATCCCAAATCTCTCAATTTAGGGTTTCCCTGAGGCAGGGCCAGCATCTCCCCATTTTTCATATCTTCCCCAGTGACTAGCATTGCCCCTGGTCAACAGTCAAATACATGTTATCTGTTGAAAGGAAGGAAGGAATGAAGGCAGGAAGGGAAGGAGGCGGTAACATTGTAAAACGAGAACCTTTTGTTTGAATCGGAGCACAGTGCTGCTGCTGCATTTTGGGGATTCTTGGTGACAATAGCCAAATGAATCTTGGAGTGAGAAAAGGAGCTCTTTGGGACATAAATAGGCTTATTGTATTGTTAGTACAAAATTGAGAGACTTGAACAGTTTTATCGTATTTCCAGTTTTTATCAGGGCAGAAATAAAATGCAAAACCTATGACAGCAGTGAGTCAGAAAATTAAATACATGCAAGCTGCTGACAACTTTATATTGCAGTGGTTAGTCACAATAGCACTATGTAATGTGTGTTTGAAAAAGATGCCTTGTCAGTTAAGTCTTTCCTTGAGTAGCTCTTTATCTTGCATCATTTATTAGATAGTTGGGAAAGCATTTATAACTTATGAAATATGTAGACTGTGTATACAAATTTGACACGGAGAATGTATATGTAAGATGTGGCAAGAACACGTAGAAGGGAAAGGTTTTTTTTTAATCCAGAGGAGAGAAAATACACATTAAAATGAAAACCTATAAATGTGTCTTTTAAAGTGAAGGAGGCAGCTTTTCACTTCCAAAGACCTAGAATAGACAGAGAGAAGGGTAGCTCTGAGGTTCTGGTAGCTGAGCTGCCGGTTAGAAGGGCTCAGTGCTGCCCTTGCTTGAGGAGTTGGAGGGCTGAAATGGAGCCCCATCTTGCTCTTGGCTGCACCCTTCCGTGGCTATTAATTAGCTTTTAAGGCTGCCAAGGGAGATACTTGTTGAAGGTAGAATGAGACAACTGTCAGTTTTCAGGAAAGATCTAGGTTTTTCCATTTTTTGTGCTCCCAAGAGTGACAATAACAGTATTTTCAAAGCAGCAACGACTATCACTCTTCTTTTCCTGGGGCACACCCTGACTGGATCATTTCTTTTCTGCTGTTGCTTTTGCTCAGTACATGAGTTACAGATCCTGGATAGTGAAGAATGCAATGAGGTGCTCTTGGCTTTGAAGGCTAATCTGTTTCTTCAATACGAAGAATAAGACCTACCACGGGGGCAGAAATCCTGCTGACTACTTTAGACTTGCAGTCTCACTTCATAGTTATTGCATTGCCCCAATGAGATAGGGATTTCTATTCCTATTTTTAAAGAGAAGGTAAGAAAACTGAAAAAACGAAGTCCATTTTCTCTAATTGATCTATTCATTCCATCTACTCTCTCAGTGATTATGAACCAAAGACCCTACTTTATAAAAGGCACATATTTGAACTTTCACTTTCTTCTTATCCAAACTAGCATTTTTTTCTGTGCTCTGGATCCCACCCCCTTGTCCCTTTGTGTTAACCTGGCTCTTTATTTACTTTGTCCACCTGCGGAATCAAAATTTTTCTATCTGCTTTTCCAACCATATTAAAATCTTGTGAACCACAACAAAACTGCCTTTGAAAATCACATATGATGTGTCTTATCTGTCACCTTCCATTTGGAAGCAAACTTTTAAAAATGATGCACACTCATTTTCACCTGATTACATATCCTCTTTACATCATTCTTTTCCCCTCATTCCACAAAAACTGCTCTAATCAAAGTCATCTTTTTGCCTTCAGATCAGTGGTATCCGAAAAACATAAAGTCATTATTAACTTCCCAGTGACTAGGTAATGCATGCATTTTCCTGCATCTATCTTATATTTCACCTGAGGCTCGTTCTCCCCTGTTTTGAGATTTCCCTTGCATATTTCTCCCATTTTCTACTGTCTCATTCTTCTTTAATGGTTTATCATCATAATCTAACCCTGAAAGATTAGTGTTTGCCATAGTATAATCCTTGATCTTTTGCTTTTCTTACTCTGTATATTCACCATATGTAACTTCACCTAAACCTAACTCCCAAATTGTTATTGAGCATTCAGATTTCTTTTCAAAATCACATGCATAACCACTGGCTGGTTATTCCTGTTGTCTTGTTCTAGACACGTCTCTAAATGGACATGTCAAACCTGGACTTCATATTTTCTTCTCCTACTCTTGATCTTATTTTGTCAGAGATATCACCACATCCAGTTACTCACACCAGAAAACTGGAATGAGTCTGAGTCCTTTCTTCCTCCAATGCTCTTCCCAAATCATTGATCACCAGATCCTGTTGAATCTACTTCCTATATTTTGCTTGGAGCACGTCCTTTTCTGTCCATCTCTGCATGTAACTGCTTTACTTTATTCCTTTATCTCTTTTTGCCTTCATGGTTGTAATGTCCTCCTGAAAGTTCTCCCTACCTTCATTTTTTTCTTTACAATTGATCTTTGCCAGGACTTTCCCAGGGATATTAAATGCAAATTAAATCATGCCATTCCTATAATTAAATTCTGTTAATGGGTTTTCATAGTTTTCAGGAAAGTCTAAATTACTATGTTTGGCAAATGAAGCATTTTAAAATTGGGCCATGTCTTTCTTTTTAACTGTATCATTCTTTCCCACGAGCAAGGCTCCCCCAGACGACTTCAAGTGCAGATTGCGGGCTGTGAAATGCACTTCCCATGGAGTCCTCTAGGCACGTACACTTTTGTTCTTTCTTCCCTTGTGACTGCTGCTCCCCACTTTTTCCATTTTCTATAAACTTCTTTGGTTTATGGCAGGTTGACTTGATGTCTTCTGAAATCAGAGCTAGATTATTTTTTCCTCTTCTTTGATCTCCTGGGCCATGAATTATTTGTTATTTTTCTTTTAACATAATATTTACAACATGTCACTCAAGGTACTGGTAAACTTATTTCTCTCAAGACCAGGTTGTTAGTTTGTTAATGACCTTAATCTTTGTTTCTGGCACACAGTAGGTATTCAGTTAATATAGATAGTATTATCTATGCCTCAATGGATGAGTCTGACTAAGATCTGCAAATGACCTAGTGTAATCCTCTTAGCTTTCTTCTACATGTTATAGCAGAAGACTTTTTTTTTCTTCCAAGAAATATGGAGGAATTAGAGGATTTCATACGTGTAATTTTTTTCCATAAAATGTATTGATTTCCCTTTGATTTTCTCAATAGCATTGCCTAGTCTAGTCTACTCTATTTCTGATTAAAATAGACCTTTAGTTACAGATAGCATATGTAAAGATTTTTAGAAAATCAGCTCAAGGAGATTCTTATTGTTTGGTAAATTAAAGATTACTCCAAAGCAAGTCTATTTTATGAGATGCCCTCTACCTGAGGTCTGCGCCTTCTGAGGCTGTAGGATGCTTGTTTCCTGTCATTTATTTTCAAATATATAGTGTTAGGGAGAAAGTATTAGCTTGTCTTTATGTGTGAATATTTCTAGGGAAATAATTTAGTCTCACAGAGTTTTAGATAAAATCTAACATTCCGTAATTAAGTGCAATGATGTTTACAAATGTGCCGACTGTGCATCATATTGGCATAATCACTGAGACCTTCCCAGGTGAGGCTAGCACATTACACTTGGACTGGAAGTGTTCCTTCCTTCATAGACATTCTCCTGTACTAGCCATTCACTGTCTCTGTTCCCATTTAGTTAATGTTCCACGATTGCCTGGTGCTCTGATGTTCTGTCTCCTTTTGTTTTCCCTTCAAAATTTCAACTTACTATTCCCTGCGTCCTCCCTTTGATGGGGTCTGGAGCAATATTTTCTAAGGAAAACAAAAAGGTTTCTTCTTCACACGCAACCTAATGGACCTTTTTATTTCTCTAACATAGTCATACCCGGCTCATTCCAATCTTTCTTAAAAATCAGTATCAATTTCGTTTTTCTCATTTTTTTGTTCTGAAAAAAAAACTTAGTTGTTCATAATTTTACAGTGGTTTTTCTTATCCTTGGACTTATTGACAAAGCATGTAGAAGAGCTGGGAGGTCCCACATTTATTCACTTATCTAGAACCTATTTCCTGAGCAACTATTACGTACCAGACACTTGGAATGGATCAGCAAATACAACAAATAGAAATGACCCCCCGTGACCTTGCATTCGAGGGAGGTGAGGAACGCAGACATAACAAACACAATAAATAGAATTCTTTAGTACCTTAAAAATAAGGACACTATAGAAACAAACAGGGCAAAGGGGGTCAGGAACGTGAAGTGGAAAGAAGTTGCAACCTGAAATGCCATGTAGAAGACTTAGAGTATGTGACATTGAGAAGGTTAAATACAGGCAAAGATGGAAGTAAGTGAGGGAGGTGATTCCATGTGTTTGTAAACTTGTATTTCTTACAGAGAATTCAGCTAGTTGGGTGGTTCTGGAGTGTGGATATGAATATGTGTGGGCACCAGGAAGGAGCTGTTTTAGGTGAGGAGGAGTGTCCAGGACACAGACAGCACAACAGCCAACAGGTAGCCCATTTGGATCTAAGGACTTTGGCTTTTATTCTGAGCAACGGGAGAAGCCATTGATAGGTTTTAATCAGATCTTTATTATAATCTGACAAATAATGTAAAAATACCACTTTGGATATAATTTTTTACTAATTTAAAGATAGCAAAAATAGAGACAGGAAGAACTCCATGAGGTCACTGCAGTAATCCAGGTGGGAGACAATGGCAGCTTGGAACAAGAAGGCAGATGTGGGGGAGGAGAGGGAAAATCAGTCACATTCCAGAATCTGAATGATTTTAAAAAGAATGAGCCTGATAGCATTTCCTGATGGGTTAATTTAGAGTTTCAGAGAAAGAGAGGAGTCAAGGATGACTCTGAGATTTTTGTTCTGAGTTACTAGAAGAATGAGACTATGAGAGAGAAAATCTAAAGTTCAGTCTGGGAAATGTTGAATTTAAGATATCAAAAATCCAGATGAGTCCAACTTGTAGCCTGTAGGCCACATGTGAATTGAGTAAGGACTCCTTTGATTGTCTGTGGGGGCAGATGTCACGAAATGTTTGTTAGCTTTAGTTGGTGTTTGTGTATTTAATGTGTGGCCCAAGACAACTCTGCTTCCAATGTGGCACAGAGATATCAAAAGATTGGGTATATCTGGGAGGATATTCGAAGCCATGAACCTCTCCAATTTTGCTTTAGTTGCCTGTGTTTTGGGAGTATTTACAGAGAAATCATTGCCCAGACCAACATTCTAAAGCATTTCCCAGCACTTTTTCTTAGTAATTCCAAAGTTTCAGGTCTCAGATTTGAGCTTTTAATCCATTTTGATTTGTTTTTTGTGTGTGAGATGAGGGTCTAGTTTCAGTGTTCTGCATAAGGATATCCACTTTTCCCAGCACCATTTATTAAAGAGATTGTCCTTTCCCCACTGTATGTTCTTGGCAACTTTGTCAAAGATAAGCTCACTATGGATGTGCAGATTTATTTCTGGGTTCTCTATTCTGTTCCCTTGGTCTGTGTGTCTGTCTATTTGTCAGTACTATGCTGTTTTTTTGTTTTTGTTTTTTTTTTTGTTTGTTTGTTTTAATTTCAGGTTAATGTGAGGGTATAAACAACCAGGTCAAAATATTTGAATTTGTTAGGTAGAGTCCCTCTTGTAGTTACCTTCTGCACTCAAAAGGTGTGCCATACCCTTCCCCCCCCACCGCTACCCCCCACCATGCCCATGTCGTATACTTTGAAGTCAGGTAATATGATTCTTGCATTTTTTTTTTTTTTTCCTTTTTGCTCAGGATGGTTTTGACTATTCTGGATCTTTCACGTACCATATAAATTTTAGGATTATTTTTCTCTATTTCTGTGAAGAATGTCATTGGTATTTGGTGAGGGTTGCATTGAAACTAGATTGCTTTGCATAGTATGGATACTTTAATAATATTGTTTCTTCCAATACATGGGTATCCACTATCTTTTCATTTTTTTGAGTCCTCTTCAATTTTGTCAATGCTGATTAGTTTTAATTATGGAGATCTTATACTTCTTTGGTTAAGTTTATTCCTAGGTATTTTAAATTATTTGTAACTATTGTAAATGGGATTAATTTCTTGAATTCTATTTTGGATTATTTACTGCTTACAGAAAGAAATGCTACTTATTTGTGTATGTTGATTTTCTTCCTGCAACATAATTGGTTCATCACTTCTAAAAGATTTTTAGTCAAGTCTCTTTGTCTAGATCAGGGGTGGCGAACAAGTTCGACACAAAGAGCCAAAATTTTAAACTGTGAGAGTCACAGAGCCACACCACGCAGTGACCTGCCAAAACAGACAAACACTCACACAAAAGCATATAATTTTAACAATAATATATTAAACACATAATATAACATGCTCAGTCAGGTGTTCTTTGTTACCTTGTTGGAGTGATGGGATGATAATCTCAGTGGGATTTCTGGCATCTTTTGTTTTCAGT
>CAUYPK010091068.1:0-34316 GCA_963574355.1 Loris lydekkerianus
GAGGGGGGAGGTTAGGGTGGAGGGAGGGTAATGGATGGGGCCACACCTACGGTGCATCTTAGAATGGGTACAGGAGAAACTTACTAAAGGCAGAATAAAAATGTCTACATACAATAACTAAGAAAATGCCATGAAGGCTACGTTGAACAGTTCGATGAGAATATTTCAGATTGTATATGAATCCAGCACATTGTACCCCTTGATTGCAGTTATGTACACAGCTATGATTTAACAATTAAAAAAAATTAATCAGTAGTTTTGATAGTATCTGTACTAGGGTCACAAAAGTTGAACACTTTCACGAGTCAGATGTGAAAACTTTTGGCTCATGAAACCTGAGTTTTCATACCAACCATTGCCTACTTCTTTGAAACTGCTTTCTCGTAAGGTGATACAATTACCTTTTGGCATTTAGATATGACAAAGAAATGCTATAGTCAAAGATAACAATTGATATAATGGGAACCAAATGTTTATTTTTTCAATACCTAAACTTTTCTTCTTGTATATCTTTTATAATACACATAATTTTGTCTCACTTTAAGACTATCTATATCTTATGAATATTTATAATCTATAAATATTAGAAAACTTTATATATTTGTAGTTGGTAAGAAAGAAAGATGGTTTGAGATCAATAGGTTAGGATCTCTTAAGTCCTCCTGAATAGTGAGACTACATATATAATTTGTTAAAAGATATAAATTTATTAAAATATAAATATAAAAACTATAAAAATATAATTTGTACTCCTTCTAATAAAAAGCCTAACATTGCTCTTGGGTCAACACTAAACATTGTTTAGTGACATTGTTTCTGGAACATCATAAAAATTGTAGTTTGATGTATGAAAATGTTCCTAGCTGGACTCATCCTGAGAGAAAGAAGCTTTTGAATGAAATTTGTAAAAGAGAACAATGAACCAGAGGTGGGAGGTTGAGAAAGAAGAGACAGCTGTGTTGTGACTGGCCAGGGTGGTCCTGCTCAGGGGACACTGGTACTCTCAGTGCTTGAAGGATTTAGCACCTTCAGTTTCCTTCACAAAATGGGAGATGGGTATAGAGATGTCACCCTTTAGACCAAGACAGATCAAAAAATAGTCCTGTAGACGTCCCAGGAATGGTGGGAGAAATTCAGGGGTGAATATATCACATTACACATTTCTTATGCCTTCATTACAAATTATTTTTCCTGTTCCTTTGGAATTTTAAGCCAATTCTGGATGCTAGAGATAGAAAGACAAATTAAGCCAAGAACTATTCCCTTAGAATGTGCAGGCTAGATGATGAAATGAAGTCACTCCATATGTACAGTAAGAAGGAGAGGGAGCTGCAAATTCAGGTCAAGGGCCTCCCTGCAGGTTGTCTTAGCCGACATTGGAGGAGGAGGAAGGGGCAGCTAGGGAGAAAAGGAAAGCAAACAGTCTTCATTAACAGGGGACAATTACTCTTCTAAAATATGTGCCGGTAACACATCATTTATATTTTCTGTATTTTTTAATTTTGAAGAATGGGCTTTGTTATTTCAGTTCACAGTTCCTAACCACAGCTGGGTCCTCAGAACTGCTTCTCAATTTTTGTTTTACACATTCATAGTCAGTTATTTTTTATTCCTTATCACATTTGTTTTAAATAGACCTATTTTGCTGGGCTTGGAGGCTGACACCTGTAATCCTAGTGCTCTGGGAGGCTGGGGCGGGTGGATTGCTTGAGCACAGGAGTTAGAGCCCATCCTGAGCAAGTGCGAGACCCTATCTCTACAAAAAATAGAAAAATAAGCTGGGTGGTGTGTCCCCGTAGTCGTACCTGGGAGGCTGAGGCAGGAGGATTACTTGAGCCCAGGAGTTTGAGATTGCCATGAGCTGTGACCATGTCACTGCTCTCTAGCCTAGGCAGCAGAGTGAGACTCTCTCAAAAACAAAAATTACCCTATTTATGATTACATCTACCGCTCCTCTCTTTACTCTCATCAGAGTACAATGCTTCCTTCTTACAAAGAAGGGAAAAGAGTGGGTGGAAATCCTTCTGCTTTGGCCTCGCATCCTGGTGGTGAACCTGTCTTCATCCCCATCTTCCCTGTCCACCCTGACAAGCTCTTTCCGCCCACAGCCACTCCCTTTCTCTTCAGCCACCTCCTCTGCTCTCTCCTCTCAGCATCAAAACGTTCTCCCATCTTTCCCATCCTAGGAAACCCTCCCGACCCCAGGTGTTGACAGGCACTGTCATGCACTCTGCTTTCCATTCTCAGACACGTTTCTCAACAGAGGAGCCCCCTGCAGGGCTCATTGCCACTGGGCTCCACGGCTGCCTCCCATCCCGCCTTCTGCCGCTGCTGCAGGTGTTACCCTCAGGTTGCTATGTCCAAGGAGCACTTTTCAGCTTGATGGCATCTGACCTCTGTAGTAGTTCACATTGTTAGCACACCCTTTCTTCTGGAACTCTCTTCCTTGGAGTAAGATGCTAAGATACCATTCTGTCATTTTCTTCAATCTCTGGGTCCATTCTTAGTCTCCTACCTATTTACACTTTTCAGGCTCCTCCTCTGGACCTGCCCACCCCTTCAGGGCATTGCTCTCAAGTGTTCTCAGGTGCATTCCCATCTCACTCCTTGCCTTCCCTGGTGATCTCATCGCGGATGTGTCGTCACCACCACCGACTTGCAGATCCCTCATCTGAGTTCAAGATCCCCTATTACATCGTGGGCACCTCAAACTTACTGTACTGACCTTTAACTCATTATTTCTTCCCAGATGCAAATCCCATTCTCTTGTACTCTCATTTGCAGGGGAAAGCTGTGCCAACTTGGCACAATGTCTGTTGACCAACATTTCCTATACTCAATTCATTTTTTTTTTTTTTTGAGACAGAGTCTCACTCTGCCACCATGGATAGAGTGTCATATTGACATAGCTCAGAGCAACCTCAAACTCTCCGGTTTGAACAATTCTCTTGCCTCCCGAGTAGCTGGGACTACAGGCACCTGCCATGATGACCAGGTAGTTTTTTTATTTTTACTTTTATTTTTTGAGACAGAGTCTCACTTTGTCACCCTTGGTAGAGAGCCGTGGCATCACAGCTCACAGCAACCTCAAACTCTTGGGCTCAAGCGATTCTCTTGCCTCAGCCTCCCAAGTAGCCCACCACAATATGTGGCTATTTTTCAAGACAAGGTCTCGCCCTGGCACAGGCTGATCTTGAACTCCTGAGCTCAGACAATCCACTGGTCTTGGCCTCCCACAGTGCTAGGAGGACAGGCCTGAGCCACCCGCCCTCCATTCACTATTGAGTTCTGTCACCCTCTCAAAAAGTCATGTATCAGCCTCTCAAAAAATCACCTCCTGACCTCCCTGACGCTGTCTCAGTTTAGGCAGACTCATCATTTCTCATCTGACAACTTCTGCTGTTTCCTAGATGGGTCTCTCTGTAGTCTTGTCCTCTCTTCACTGTTCTGACCCAATGATCTGTCTGAAACATGCATCTCACCTTGAGGTTCCTTTGCTTTAATATCCTGAAATGGCTCATGGTCCTTTTACAAGGTCCTTCACAATCTGTCCTAACTTCCTCTTTACATTAAATTGTCTTATTTTTTTCCTTTTATTCTATTCTCCATACACAATGACCTTCTTGTTTCTCTAACTGGTTGCATTAAACTGCCAATAGTACCAATAATTCCAGTACCAATGCCTTTCACAGTGGGCTGCTCTCCCTCCAACCTCCAGGGCCATCTGCTGCTTCTCCTTGACACTCAGCTTCTTATTACATCTTGCAGGAGACCATTCCTAACACCACTCTCCTCCCATAAGAACTGAGCCTGTCCTCATTATGGCCTATCAGGCTGTTGTCACTGCCTATGTGTTTGTTCCTGTCCAACTAGATTGGAAGCTTCTTGAGGCCAGACCTTCAAAGTCTTTGTATCCCTACCCTGGTACACAAAGCCCCTATCACACTTGCTTGTCGATCAAACACATTTTCTGAAGCTGACATACTGCAATACTGACTCTTCCCTCACTTCTGGCCTTGACAGCTTCAGTTCTGATAATCCGGCCTTTGCTAGTATTGTTTTTCTACAGCTAGCTCTTGTCTGGCCCCCAGCTTCACTAAAAAATGTGGTGTTTTATTGCTGTGGAAATGCTGCAACATTCCACAGAAAGCAATGGTCAAACTAGGAAACTTGTTTTTCTTACGCAAAGCAATATTGACTTCCAAACATAAATTTTACAAAGGCAGTGGGATAATGTAGAATGCCTTTTAAGCCATAACACTCAAAGTGAATAATTTTCTGTATAGTCCCATAAACATGAGAAGAAAAAGTTATGGGCCTTTTCCTGTTTTCTCAACACAATACTCTATCTGCCCAAGAATAAACTGTGGCAGTAAGGATTCTACCTTGCTCATTATTACATCAATTTTCAGATAGTCTAGTAGAGGATGGGGCATACAGTGGTGCTCAAAGATATTTGTTCATTTCCTCCTTCTTAGGTTAGGTTCTAATTGGTTATTTCTAGAGAATTACTATTTCTTATCTTGAAACCTAGAGTAATTTGCTTGGGAAGCTACCAATGAATTGATGTAAAAACTGATCCGTGGCCTTAGCTCTGTTAGCAGAGGGTTTTAATGCTGTTCCAACCTGTCTGTGACACATCTGGGGGGTGCTGTGCTGGTTCTGCTGTTTACACAAACACATCAGCAGGTTTACTTATTGAGTTTTCCTATAGGCTGGGTAGCTAGATGTTCAGATGCTGGACTGGTGAATACAACTAAGTCCGGACATTTTTGATATTTACATTCTTGTGTATGGGTACATTGTGAAGCGAGGCTGGGGAACAGTGATTAATGAACAGATATAAAATACATTATTTGGTAATAACTGTAATGGACAGTAAAGTGAGAGAGGGCCCTGTGTGAGTGATGAGGATTATGCTCTCACTTTCCTCCCTCTGTCTTTTGGCAGAGTTAGACAATACCGTCTGGAGGTCTTGTTATTTCTGTACACATATAGAAGAGGGAGTTGATGTATCCAAGTGATATGAAAGAAGTGCTTGAAAAGCGTAAGTTAAAATTAATTCAGGTTCCTGGGGCCTTCTAACCTTATTAAGGCAAAATTAAGCAACTTGAAAACTTCTATCTTTAAACACAGACCTTGCTTTTAAAGTCAAGTACACATGATAGTCCTTATAAGAATCTTGCTTTAATAGTCTATCATGATAATATGCTTATTTCTAAATTGTCAATATGTACTCAGAAATATTGTTTTTCCTGACCCAAATTGAGACAGTTTAATATTCAAAATATACCCGTCACCAGTTTGCATATAAAAATACTACTAATATAAATGAAGTACAAGGCCTTAGATTAAATTAAGTAGCATTAATAAAAATAATACTTACATTTATAGTACTTCTAAAATTTTACTGAATGCTCTAGTATTTGTTTGTCATCTGATCCTCAACAAACCTAATAAGGTAGATAATAATATTGTTTATTATTTATTCTCCACTTTAGAGAAGAGTAAGCTGATGTCTTCAACCCTAAGGGATGTGCCTGTGGTCACACAGTCATTAGCTGATACCAGTTCACTGCCCAATGCTTTCTACTGCACCTCAGTGACTGCCTTTGATAACAGATCTTATTTTGCCTTAAAATGGATGTGTATTAATTTTTTTTTTTTTTTGGAGGTAGAGTCTTACTTTGTCACTCTTAGTAGAGTGCTGTGGTGTCATAGCTCACAGCAACCTTAAACTCATGAGCTCCAGTGATTCTTCTGCCTCAGGCTTCTCTGCAGCTGGAACTACGGGTACCCACAACAATGCCTGGCTATTTTTAGAGATGGGGTCTTGCTCTTGCTCAGTCTGGTCTTGAACTCCTAAGCTCTTGCAATCCACCCACCTCTGCCTCCTAGAGTATTAGGATTACAGGTGTGAGCCACTGCACCTAGACTGTGTATTAATTTTTAAAAAATAATCCATAGGCTTCAAAATATCCACATATAAAAATTCCAGGAAGAAGCCAGCAATAAAAACAAAATATTGATATAAAGACTCCCAATATTATTAGATGACAATATTACCCCAAAGTGAAAAAAAATCGAGTTTCTCTGCTATAACAGATGAAAACACTGTCTTTTTAAATTAGATACTTTGATAGATCAAGGGGAAAAGGTAGAACTAACATATATTAAAAAAAAATTAAACTAGATTTCTGGTCTTTAGATATGCATTATGTTAGACACCATTTGATTAATATGATTTTTTTTTTTTTTTTTTGTAGAGACAGAGTCACTTTATCATCCTTGGTAGAGTGCCATGGCGTCACATAGCTCACAGCAACCTCCAGGCCTTGGGCTTAGGTGATTCTCTTGCCTCAGCCTCCCGAGTAGCTGGGACTATAGGCGCCTGCCACAACGCCTGGCTATTTTTTTGTTGCAGTTTGTCCAGGGCTGGATTTGAGCCCGCCAACCTCGGTATATGGGGCCTGCGCCCTACTCACTGAGCCACAGGCACCGCCCTAAAATGATTTGATTTAACAAGCATCTGGTGAATGGCTATACTTAATACCACTCAGCAGAAAAAAACTTAACAAGTACTCTATAACACTCTGTGTAAATAAAAAATACTCTAACTAAATAAAAGAGACCAGAATTCTCTTTTATCTGGTACTTCTGTCCTTTTCAGAGCCAATGATAATGGTCAAGTTCTCCATAATCGGGCCTCAAATTCCTTTCCAATATTTCTTTTCATACACTTTGTGGCTTGAAACCCTTACCTGCCCAGGACTCCCCCCAGTTTTCTTATTTCTGAGCTCTGAGAGTCGCCTTGTGTCTGCTGAGCATGCTGCCTCTTTCTCGCTTTTACATATCTAAATCCATGTGTCTTCATGGCCCACTGTCTCCATCCTTTGGAGTCCCAGTAAACTCTATCTTTACTTCATTTATGTCGTTCATCATTCTTGAGCTTGTGCTGCACATTTTGAGGTTCAAGACTTGAATCTTTTTGTTGGACTGTAAACCCTGTAAGCACAGAACCTGTGCCCCGCTGGCCTTGGATCCCCAGGCCTGGTGGATCACCTTGCATACAGTAGGTGCTTGATGCACATTCTGATAAGAAACGTTGCATGAAGATCTAGTTCTGTCCCTGGAGGCACTATTTAATTTTTAAGAAAGTATTTAATATTTCAAAAATTGTTCTCACCGTTGTTTAATGTTTTAGCTTTTTAATCACTTTTATAAATATCATTCATGTTGATACATATTTATTTTTTACTAGTTTATTTTTATTATCATTTTTAAAATTGTTTGTTGTTTATGAATCAATAAATTGGTAAATATTTAAATAAGTAAACAGTTAGGGAAGACGTCATAACAGGCATCTCTTCACAGAACATCTCCTTCTATCATCAGAAACCCCCCTGGGCTAGGAAGGACAGATGATTTTATTTCCATTTCTCAGGAAAATCATAAATTGAATCCTAAAGAGATGAAGCAACTTCTATGAGTACAGAGTGAATTTTTCAGAGATAGGAGTACAAAGCATGTCCCTCTGTGTTTACGTTGAATGTTCATAAAATATTGATTTCATGGTTTTCTGTTAGTCTGAAGATTAGCAACCCATTTAAATAATTTATAATAAACTTCAACCAGAAAACCGACTAATGTGAGCACTCCCTTCTATGCTGTGAAAGGTAAGAAAGTGCTTATTGTGTGTTCAAATAGTCACACACTGTCAGCATGAGAAGAATGGTGCCCGGAACAAAAGCAGAGCTGCCCCAAATTTCCAATTGGAAAAAAATTAAACATTGATAAAGAGGATGAAGAAAATTGAGCCAACAAAATATTATAAATCAGAAAGTAAGATTTACTGTTTGAGGGAATCCCACTCTAAGAATAAAGGAAAAGAGAAGGGAAAAGCACCACATCTGACGTGGAATTCATTTTTGAAAGTTTTCCCAAGATTTCCCATTTCACAAAGCAAGTTAACAAATGAACTGAGAAGTGAATCAATGTTCATCACTTTACATAATGTCTTTAAACACTCCTGGCTCTTTTTACCCAACAGTTTTCATTATGCTTTTGAAAGTAATTATACAATGAGGAATCATTTCTCTTCTAATTCCTTTTTCATTTAGTATCATTGCATTACGCCTAAATAAGGTACATGTCTTGCTATACAGTTGCACATCATTTGATATGACCATATAAACTTTTGAGGCCAATATGTACTTGAGAGAAATATTATGGCTAAATTTTTAAAAAAGTGGGGGGAGGACAGGTAAAAGGTGGGGCTTCTAAACATTTTGCTCTATGCCTGAAGGAAAGAAGAAAGTAAGATTTATGACAATTTGATGCTTAAGTTGGTCATCCACATTTGCCCATCTAAACAACTGCAAGGAGTAAGTATTTATAGTTAGCCCTCAATTTACCTGGCTGTCAACAGCACAGCCTCATTTACTGTCATATTCAACATGAACTATTCTCCTGAAGCCAGAAATGATTCCCTGCAAGACCCATTTATGACAGTAATTTGCTCCACTTAAAACTGCATTGAATTCAGTGTTCAGAGTAACTCAAGGTGAATTTTCCATTTATGTCTCATTTAATGGAATGAGTCAGAAGTGCGATTTTCAGTGAGGATGGCTTATTCATGGAAGTTGTGAGAGAGACAACTCAAAGCACAAATTCAGTATTTTTCAGAATGATCTGGGGACTCACAGAAGGGACCTGCAAATGGAATCTCTGGCTGATGACATTGTTCCATATTCCATCTCAACTGTGCTGGAACCAGAGCATAACTAGGATCCAGGCAGGCACCCAAACCTGGATTGTTATTGGGCAGAGAGAAGGTTCTCATGGGGAGAGAGACAAGAGCCTAATGATTCAGAGATGAGGCTGTCTCAGGTTGGCACCTGTTGGAGATCTCAATGGTGGGGTGGCAGAAAGGCCAGCTGTGAAGTTTTGGACGTGCAGGCTTTATATATTTGGTTTTCTGGTTTGGAAGTTTTGATTTATTCATAAAAATGTTATAAAATTGCCTGCAAATGTACAAACTACACTTATGGTTAGCAGCACTTGTAAAATGTAAAGATCCTTTGAAATGTCAGCTACTCCTTATCTTTTGCTGTTGGAGGCATAAAGTTTTCTAAAAAAATACTTGAGAAAATCACAAGGACATGGTCTTAGGTTCCTCTTAAAGGAAGCAACAAACTGATACCCCAGACAACGGTGAAGGGGAGTTTTTTTGTTGTGTTAATACAAATAAAGGTGGGGTCTGTTTTAGTGAATGATATGTTCATGATGAATTTCTCTTGTTTCAGTGAGTAACTATTCAATGTTCCTTATCATCTTGCACCAGATTGCTATGAAACAGCAGCCCTTGGGCGTCAGGTGGATGTTTGCTCATAGCAGGTTGATCCATGTGCACTGATATCCATAATATTTTATTTTGGTGTTCTTTCTAAGATTTTAAAAGACTTCACAAATGTTTGGATTAAAAGTTGCAGCAATGCTCTTAAAAGATAAGTAGGAAAAAAATCTAAGCCTTCTTAGAGGTAAGCTCCTGGAGAATACAATTTTCTCTGTAGGAATAACTCAAGCTCACTAGGCAATTGTCTTTGAACACCCAATAATTATTTTTACTATGCATTGAAAGGTAAAATGTACATTTGTTATTCATATGTGTCCTCAAACTAATAAAAATGTTCATTCTCATGGTTTCTTTATATTATTTAGTTCTGTATCACCAAGAAAATGAGAATGTAACAAACTTATGACAACAATAAGGTTAATAACTAATCACAGCTTAATTAATACCTTGCTATTGCCAAGGATATATGTATTTTGAAAGAAAGGAAATCTTTTAATTTACTTAGAATAAATGATCTAATTATTTAATGTGCTTAGGATGGATTTCATCTGCCATATATTAAGTGCTCGATTATTTGTAATTATTATACCAGTAGTAGCAACATAAAACTGATTCATATAAATCTATTTCCAAATTTAGAATTTTGTTCATTAGGGACAGATTCATTAGGGACATACTTGTGGTCAGGAATGCCTCCCAGCAGCTATATAAACCATACCATATAATGTAGAATATATTGTGACCAGACATATAATGTAGAAGAGATAGAAAGATGATTGACCTTAATTTAAGAGAAGTCAAATCTTTGGGCAGTAGTAAATATACAAGCTATGGAGGTATTTCTAGCTATAAACTAATCAAGCACCTTTAAGGGCATCAGGACACAGGAAAATTCAGTCAAAACAGATGATGTTCTTAATAACATCATGAATTAAAAATGGATTCAAAGCACCAGATCAGGTCATACTACAATCAAATAATATTTTGGTGATATTAAGTTACCTGTAGTATCAGGACATTTACCTCAATTTTTTTTAATTTTTAAAATGAGTATAACAATAGCATCAATCGTATTCTATTATTGTGAAAATTAAATGAGTTAATTGATGAATAAGTTTGACATGCTGGTGAGATAGTTCTTAAATAAAGTAAATACAGTAATTTTTTTCCAAAGTAATTATTTTCCATCTTTATCTTTCTTCCCTCCCTCTCTTCATATTATCTATCTATCTATATATATCTAGTATTCTGAAATATTGGCATTTTAAAAGCATTTTCATGGGTAAGGGAAAGGAATGAAGAAATATCAGGTATTTGAAGTGAGTGTATGATGCTTTGCTACATTCATTATTCATAAGGATCCAGTAAAATGTTCATTTTCCAATATGTTTTACTGTATAACCCCCATCCTAATGAAAGTAAAAACACATGAGAACTGCAACAGAGAAGTTTAGAAAATAGTAAAGAAAATAAGAAAGATCAGAAGCCTAAGAAAATACGGTGCCTGTTTTTTTCTTTTTTTTTTTTTTTTGCAGTACCCACCACCTCCGGTATATGGGGCTGGCGCCCTATTCCTTTGAGCCACAGGCGCCACCCTTGTTTGTTTGTTTTTAAATCATGAGCAACCTTTCCTTATTTGTTACATGATTATCTTAAATTATAACTTACCAAGATCTTTCCCTGTCTCTATTTATCTTGCTGTCTGCTTTTGGATCATCTCTCCAATAATCTAGGTTGCCAGTGGAGGTGGTCAGAATAAATGAAAGAAACTAAAATGAATCATTTGTTCTTCGTTTATGAATATGGCTCAAGGTTAGAATTGAAAAGGGTAAAATTTTTGATGAAAATAAACTTTAAGGTTTGCTTTTGTTTATTCATGCTGCTGTTTGTTCTATTACTATGATTAATTGACAGTTCATTGGACATAGCTTAGCAGCTTAGATGTGGCCTAAACACTAGACCTAGAATTTTTACAGTTTAGAAACTTTCATAGCATGACCTGGACCATTTCTCTCTTTGTAGTTAAGTGCATTACTTATATTCTCTACATTGTTTGTAACATATGAAATGAGGAAAATAATACCAACCTCACCACCTAGTAGAATAGTATATTTTAAGAGTTTTTGAAAGGCATTAATAATATATCATCCCATAAGAACAAAGGATTATCTATTACAATGTGCTATTTCATTCATTATAAATGCAATGTGGGTAGTTACTGTGCTGACTTTAGAATACTACAGTTAAAAAATACATTTCTCCCAGGCATTATATAAGTAAGGGCTTTGTGACCAGACGTAAATACTTAATAGTTTACTTATCTATCTTACCATCTCCGGTTTAGGAATTACAGTGTAAGCATTCTTACCTTTTCATCACAGTTGTCTAAATACAAATTACTCGATTCTATATTATGGTGAGGACTCAAGAAAAATTTTGGAAGACTCAGAATCACAGTTTCTGACTTATAGACAATTATTAAAATCAAAACCTTTTATCATCAAGTGTTCCGCATGCAAATGTGTTATTGCTGTCTATAAACCCATAAAAGCCTGTAAGCCTCCTCAAAATGGAGCAAGAGATGTCAGTGAAGAAATGGAACAGCAGTAACTCCACACCACATCAACATGCTTAATATGTTTAAAATAAGCTTTCTTACCTAGCATGCAAACACATTTGGCATTCTGATCAGAGTTCTCAAACAAGATTTCGCCACACCTCTGAAATAGAAAGATAGCCATAGTTACTTTAAGATTTCACATCTGGATTGCCAAGGCAATCTGATATTATTATGACATTATGTTACTCCTCTTGTTTTCATTGAGAACCTGAGTCTGCAGACTTATATCATAAGCAGGAGACTTTCCTGGTAGTAAAATATTTGCAGGGTAAGTTGGGATAGATCTTTCCTGCATGCCAGTACACCAGTCCTGGTATCCATAGCTGATTCTGTATGCTCTCGTGAGATGTCAAGTCTAGCAATGAACTTGGTGTCTAAAAGTTTCCACTTCAGTGGAAAATATGCTATCTATTTTAGGCCCAATAATCTGAAGTTAATTACTCTCAAATTTGGTCCTTTTTTCAGCACCTGTATTATTCTAAACTACCCACTGTGCAATCAAGCACAGGTTTTATCAAGCACAAAGCTAGGTGGCCTATACTTTAAATCCTTGAACTTGGGAGGTATGATGAAAACCTGGCACTCAAAATACTTTTCCTTAATCCATAGCCTCATGGAAATATCAACTCCCCTATTCATATCTTAGTTTTAACGTGGCCTGTTAAAACTTTTGTGGAAGGCAAACTTCAGAGATACAATCAATTATTTATGAATAGACCACGTTTGTATTACGACTGTGATTGACAAAAAGTTAGTACCTGAATATACAAATAAATCCCCCAAATCGATAAGAATATAACAAATAAACTGATAGAAAAATAAATAAAGGACACGAGCAGACTATTCATAGAAGATGAAATCTGAATGGTCAGTAAGCACAGAAAATATATTCAACCACATCTATAATCAAAACAAGCAAATTCAGGATAAAATGAGTTTTATTTTGAACTCATTAATTTAACAACATTTAGGGGTCATAATGAGTATTTCAAAGATTGTAGAGAAGTATCCACTCGCACATTGTGGTCAGGAGTATAAAGTGACGTGCTTACTTTGGAAAAAATTTGCAAAATCTAGCAAAGTTGAAACATTTATACCCTACGACATAGCAAGTCATCATCTAAACTTATAACTAAATAATTTTTTACAAACAAGTTCAATGTCCTGGCACAAAATAGATACAGAGAATGTTACTCAGAACAGGAATACTACAATTCTAAAATGAACTAGAGCTCCATGTACTATAAAACATATAATATATATATAATATGTGTGTATAAAATATATATTAAAATCATAGAATGCTCAAATCATATGAAATATATATAAAATGTTTAAATCATACAAAAGCGTAATGTTAAGCCAAAAAGGTCCCTATTTTCCACAAAGTTGAAAATATCTAAAAATAGTACCTATTATTTATGAACACATTAATTTATAGAAATAGCAAAAAAGTATGCAATGAATAATAAAGCATAAAATTCAGAGTAGGGGGAAAAGATACCAAGAAATGAAAAGTTAGAGAGTACACAGGGGTTATTAGCTTTTTCTATAATGATTTGTCCCTGAAATTATTCTCTGAACTTTTTTCTATGCCTGAAATATTTCATAGTAAGGATCACCCCACTCTGAATATAAAAATGGCCCTTTACACAACACCTTGCTACATCCCTCTCCCTTGGGCTTACAGAGGACCTTTGGTAGCAGATTGGACTGTCTTCCCAATAACGTGTTCTCACCACTCATTTCTTTTGTTCTTAGGGAGACTAAGGTTGTGCAGCTTTGGTTCATTTTCTTTTTGCTCTTACTGCTTACAACTTGGTTAGTTCCAGTCCCATCCATCTTTATTGTATCTACACTTAGTACATATAAGACAAAGAAAGAAATCTAGATGTGAGAATGTGTGTTCTTCACACCTGCTTATAAACCCTTCCATTACAAAGAGGAGCAGATTGAGAGGAGAAAGGATTATGCTATCACATTCAAATCAACCCATTTTGGGGGGAGGGGGGAATGACCTACATTGCATGTAAAGAGATGGACAATTGGCTCAGTGATATGAAAAGGAAGAAAGTTGGTTTGGTGACCCAGAGGCTGGAGTGCGAGGAGGAGTTAGTTGCACCCAAAGGATACAAAAGGGCATTGGATTCTTGGTGGAGAGCCCTTACTGTGAGCTTTTCTTTCAGTCACTCTCCTCACCTAGTGTGATAGTTATCATGCTACTTAATCTCTTCATGCTTCATTTCTTTGTAAGTAACATGATGCCTATATGTGTATATGCCATGAAGTCAGGTTAGAGAGCAAATGTGAGGATTAATGACCCATGGAGTCTGATCCTACTGTTTCTTCCTGATGTGTCGGGAGAGGTAAACACTTTCGTATCACTAGGATCCATTTCCTGCATTACCTGGTTTTTAGAGTAGTATTTTTATGACCCCTAAGAGTTAATAATTACTTTCAAATGAAAGATCAGAGGTTTCTAAACTGTTTCAACTTCTTGGCAAAATAAAGTACTAGGAAGCTCTGTTAATCTATATTTTGAGTCCTACAAGCATGCTAAGCAACCTTAGGACGTGGCTCCCCTACTGTTTGTTGAGGACAAAGTCCACATGCTTTCCTTGCATCCTTGCAGAGCCTTCTGGGGTGCAAGGATGGAGGGTGGAAATTGGATAACTTCCCGTGGAGCCCAAGGGCAGCTCTATATGTGCCACTCATGTGTGTCACAGTGTGGGTGGGAGCACTGCCCCAGAGGTCTTGCTCTCTTTCCTGGTCATGAACAAGTTCAGGAAGAGTTTCTGAAACTCCTATGAAGCGCGCATTCCTTAACAGTCATGGCCTTCTGAGGTTCACTGACCAGACAAGCTTATCACCAAGCAGCAAGAGCAGGTGTGGTGGCCCTTCCAGTGACAATGTGGCACACATTTTCCTCATCTTCATCTCTCTAGAGGTCTGGGAAAAGGCTGAGGCACCTTTAACAAACTCTTTAATGGCTCTGCTTTGCAAGTTACCTGAGGATGGTAACAGATTTTAAAGCAGTGCCCAAGGGAATCTGATTGTTCTTAGGACTTGAAAGAAATCAGATTCTATCCAGTGCTTTTGCTCATTGATGCCAGTGTTTACCCGACCTTGGTTGCCAGGTTCCTGCTTGCTGTGAAACCCAGGGAGATGACCCAGTTTAGGAGATTAATTGGAGCAAGCCCCAGGGTCCAAGTCTCTGGAACTGCGATATCTGGCCTGGGGGAAGGTCTTGTGTCCCGCTGGGTTCTTGGGTGCTGCCACCTTCCTCCCTCGACGCTCTCCAGTCATACTTTCTGGGAGTCCCCACCCCAGTACCCTGCTTCCACGTGACCTTGACTTTGTGCTGGTTTCTGCTCACCAGGATTCTGCCTAATTCTCTGGAGCTTATCTATCCTTAGTAACTCCATCTTTGTTTTGCCTTCTGTGTCTGCAACATTGATATCAACTTGCCTCCTTCATGTTCATCTCTCCCAGTGAGCACTGCCTTTAAGTAACAGGAACAGTTATTGTTCTCCTTTAGTGCCTAGGAACTGGTGCACATGAAATAAGGTGTGTGATGCCTGTTTCCATCATAGACCATAAAAAATCAAACCACGTTCATTTTCAGCGTCTCTAACACTCTCATCATGGAAATCTTGGTGACTTATATAAACCTATAAGGCCCTTAGTGCAACTTGGCAGACTAGGTTAACTAAATATTTGCAGACTAGCTAATAATTATTGAGTTCACACTATGGGGTAAGCACTATTCTAAGTGTTGTACACCTACCATTTCATACTCTCATTATACTCTTTTAGCAGAGCAGAATGTTGAGGCACAGACAGTACAGCTCACTACAGAGTATTCTTCTACAGTTAATGAATGAATAAGTGTTGACGGCTTGCCCAAGGCTTGTCCAAGATACACAGATTCCCAAATACTGGCTACTTTTGGTCTCCTCATTGCCTTGGCCAAGTAGACTATATCATTAATTACTGGTTATTTTCAAGTTTCCATCTACTAGAGCATTAGCTTTGGATCAGATTGAGTTCAAATCCCATTGTTACCTCCTCCTATTTACTGTGCTACCTGGGCAATTTACTTAGTTTTGCAAACCTGTTTTCTTATCTGTAAAACAAGGTAATACTATCTACATCGCAGTATCATTGCAAGCTTAGTTTTTAATTTATTATGAACAAGAAGGGACTGATTAAAATTATTGTAGATAAGAATAATATAAACTAATAAGTAATAAATATAACTCATCCATTAAAATTCTGTTTTAATTTCTACATAATTGTTTTGGATTGAAAATGAAGAAATGCTTCCAATTTAAAAGTTAGATTATTTCACAAGGGGATCAGTTGATTGCTAATTCTTATTTATTGAGAATTTTCTATATTAAATCTAAAATTTGACATTTATTCAGGAAGAAAAAAGGTGGATGCTATTATTGCATCTATTATTCATTATTGCCAAGATACATAATCAACCTAAGTGTCCATCAATGGTTGAATGGATAAAGAAAATGTGGGATGTATACACAATGAAATACTGTTCAGGTTTAATAAAAAAAAAAAAAAAGAAAAAGAAATCCTGTAATTTGTGACAACATGAATGAATCTAGAAAACATTACGTTAAATGAATAAGCCAGGAACAGAAAGACAAATATCACCTGATCTCACTATATGTGGAATCTAAAAAATTTGAATTCTTAAAATCAGAGGGTAGAATAATGATTACCAGGAGCTGGGGGTAAGAGTGAGAGGGGAAGTTTGGGATGATGTTGATCAAAGGATATAAAATTTTATTTAGGCAGGAGAAATAATTTCAAGAGGTTTATTAAACAACTTAGTGATCATGGTAATAACAATTTTTTTTTTTTTTTTTTTTTTTTTTGCAGTATTTGACTGGGGTTGGGTTTGAACCTGCCACCTCTGGCATATGGGGCCGGCGCCCTACTCCTTTGAGCCATAGGCACTGCCCAATAACAATGTTTTTTACACTTGAAAATAGCTAAAAGAGATTTTAAGTATTCTCACCACAAAAAATAAGTCTGTGAGATAACCCCACATTGAGTAGCTCAATTTAACCATTCCACAGTGTAAACATATTTCAAAGCATCATGTTGCATTCTATAAATACATACAATTTTATTTATCAATTAAAAATAATAAAATACTATATTGATCAGCATATTAAAAAAATTTAAATTAAAACAATATAATGTTATTAACTAAATAATTTTTTCCAGCAAAATATGCATAAAATATACTTCTCTTAGGTAAAGTATCTTTTTTATTACTTTCACCAAAAATTTAGTTGTGTAAAATTGAGGTTAGGAGTAATTTTAAAAATCACACTTAACATTAAGCAGACTTCTTTTCCTTAAAGAAAAATATATCCAATGAGATAATATATAAATATGGGTAATAGTACCATATCATACATAATATTACTACATGTTATTGTTATTAAAAACAGTGAAAAGCTCACAATTTGTCCTAATTTTTTAATTGATAGTACGTTTAGATTTTTCTTAAATAGAAATTTTTCCTGGTTCAAACAAGCTTTCATATATCATTTTATTTTTCTGTGTAGTTACTATCACTAGAATGTATGTCTCTTAGCAGGCCTCTAGTGACTAATGTTTTTAGAGAAGGTGTCAATATCTTTAGAGGGAGGAAATATCAGTAAACAAGTAAAACAAAAGACAGAAATCCTTGATGCTTGGAGGTTTGCCTCAATGTCAACTGAGACAATAAGAGTTTTTTGCAAGTAAGTAATGTTAACAGTTATCAGAAAATAATTACTAGGTTATTACTCTTTCATTATTTCCTCCCTACATTTATAGTTTTTTTAAGCAAAAATAAATTTAATAATGGGAATTAGGTGACTATAAAAATACTGGAGAAGCAGGCCATGGGCTGGGCTTCCACCAATGACTCTCAAAACAAAATTGCAAAATTGATCCATCGTGCTGTAAGCTCTCCAGACTGGTGGGCCACAAAATCAGGAAGCATCACTGTTGAGTATCAGTAGGCAGCTCTGTCACCACTCACAAAAATTAATTCAAGATGTATAAAAGACGTAAAGGACTCAAATTTCTTATGAAACCATAAGAATTCTAGAAGAAAATGTAGGAAAAAGTCTTCTACATATCATGCTAGGCAAAGAATCTATGAAGTCCCCAACAACAATCACAGCAACAACAAAAATAGATGGAACTTGATTCAATTAAAAACCTTCTGCACAGCTAAGGAAACAATCAACAAAGAAAATAGCCTACAGAACAGGAGGAAACATTCACAAGCTGTGTATCCAATAAAGGGCTTATAACCAGAATGGACAAAGAACTCAAGCAAATAAGCAGGGAAAAAACAAACAATCCCATTAAAAAGTGGGCAAAAGACATGAACGGAAGCTTTTCACAAGAAGATAGACAAATGGTTGATGAACATATGATAAGATGCTCAATGTCACTAATCATGAGTGAAAGGTAAATTAAAACCACAAGACATCACTTTATACCTGTTAAAATGCCTTTTGTTAAAAGTTCAAAAACAATAGATACTGGTGCAGATATAGAGAGAAAAGAATGCTTGTATATTCTTGGTGGAACTGCAAATTAATATAATCTCTATGGAAAATAGTACGGAGATTCCTCCAAGAAATAAAAGTAGGCCTATAATTCAATCTAGTAATCCCACTACTGGGTCTTCACAAAGGAAAATAAATCATTTTACATATTAAAAAAACTCACTGCACTCCAATGTTTATTGCATCACAATTCACAATTGCAAAGATGTGGAATCAACCCAAGTGTCCACCAAGTCAGGAGTGGGTTAACAAAATGTAGTGTGAAAATATACTATGGGGTACTCAGTCACGAGGAAGGATGACATAATGCTTTTTGCGTCAATTTGGATGCAACTGGAGACCATTGTCCTAAGTGAAATATCTAAACAATGAAAAAACAAACACCACACCTACTCACTATCAAATTAGGACCACCTGCTGAGCACTCATGTGCACAGAAGGAACTAAAACTTCGTGGAAATCAAGCAGGTGGGAGGAAGAATGAGGGATGGGTGAAAACCTGCTTTATGGGTGCAGTGAACACTGTTTAGGTGACAGGCACACTTGTTATCCTGACTCAAGCAGTACAAAAGTGATTTGTATAACCAAAACCATTTGTATCCTCATAATACTTTTAAATAAAAAGAGAGAGAGAGAGACAGAGAGAGAATATGCAGCACTGTCGCAGTGATCCAGGGATTAGAAAGCTGTTGGTGCAATTACCTCTGGATACCAATGAAGATAGTGACAAATATTTGATTCTACTGCAGAAATGCAGAAAAAATGGCTGTGCTTGATAGCTCATTAAAAGAGAACAAACCAAAATGAGTTCCTGACATATTACTGGACTTGTTGTATGTCAAAACCCCTCAAACTTGAGTTTCTTGAACTGAAGACGTGCTAACCCTGGGTAGTCTAAAAGGAAGTTGCTGGAGTTTGGTGAAAGTAAGGCACATTTCATTGGTCCCAAGAGCCACAAAGGCAATTTGGAGTAGGCAAAGTGTCAGCACAGGCGGCCGTCACCCCCACCTGCACCCTGGTTCTAAGTACTTTGATTCTGCAGATTTGGCACATAATACATGAATTTCTCAAATGAAGTTTTGAGTAAACGTGGCAAATGCGTATATGCTGACGCATTAATTAGGATTGCATCTTTTATTTGCTCGTCCCTGAATTCCTAAATCTCTCAGACAATGACTAATGCATTATGTGCACTCCCAATGTTAAGTAAATGAATGGATGAATAATTCCTTACTATACTTCTGTGGGGTCTAACAAAACTGTCTGGAGTTGAGAAGAGTTCGTGTTTCCTGGACATGGTGTCTACACCCCAGTCTGTGCTGCCGTAGATGCAGCCACGTGACATGCAGCTGCACTGGGACGATGAAGGGCAGAACTTGACATCACCCTTTCTGCCAGCAGAGAACTGAGTGGTACTAATCAAAGCCATACCCTTAGGAGATAGGCCTGGAGAGAAAGTGGTTCAGGTCTGTGAAACATAAAAAGATAGCTTCTGTAAAGAGACTGAACTCCCCAAATCGACAGGGTCAGGAAGTTTGGAACTCCATTAATATCTATCAAATGAGTGACACTCTTAAGTGCTCAGTCTGTGGAGGCATTCTACCATGAATATGGATACAAAGTCAAATAAAACTCAGGCGAGGGCCCGTAAATTGCCTATGCTGAAGTCAGAACACAGAAGACTAAGGGCACCTCCCATGGTGGGTACACAACCTTGCCTGAGGCTTCCTGAGAAGGCTTCCAAAAAGAGATGGAAGGCCTGAATCTGGAGGGTAGGAAAGAATTGGCTGGTAAAGAGTGAAGCCTTCAGGTGGATGTAACTGCCTGCCTATTAGCATCCTGTTAAGTAGCTGCCTAGGATGGCAGCAAGCATGTGGTTGGTCAAAGCAGAGGGCTTAATCAAAGTGGTAGTCACAGATGAGATTGGAGGAAAGTAGGGAACAATGGTGAGTAAGAAAAAAATAATTGTTCTGGGCTGGGCTAGAGAGGCTGGGTTTGCTTTTGAAGAGCCAGAGTGCTACCTGACTTCTTTCAGCATTGTATCAGATAATTATAATACCACGGTATCCTTTCATCAATGACATTGGCTGAAATTACTCTGCCCATTTCTACCTCAGAGAGGTACCACACTGGGGAGTGTTCCTTATTCCTTTTTCTTGAATTATTTCAGAGTGGCTACAGCCAAAAAATTCCTCTAACCACCAGCTGAAATCCTCTGTGAGGCTGACTTCTACTGCTGAAGCCATTAGCACCTGATACCCAGCACAGTGGTTTCCCAGCTCCTTGTAGCATGTCTTGCTGATAGCAGCCCAAGTCCACCCTGCTACCATGTGGGTGGCAAAGTCAGGCCTTCATCTCTAAACACTATGGCAGCCCTCAGCACTCTGGTGCCAGAGGACGGCAGATTTGGAACTGGGGCTGATTTCAGCTCAGGCTCATGTTTTCCTTTTTAAGCTTTTCCAGTGAGAGAGCAGATTTCCACCCCATGGCAGGTTGTTAAAACGTCAGACTAATAAGTTTTCAACAATCTGTCAGTGTGGATCTCCAGCAACAACCCGGTGCTGCCTTCGAACCAGGGCCTCATTGTCCTGTCCAACCTCAGCCACTCAAAATAAAGAGACACATCAGCAAAAGTTAAAAAAAAAAAAAAAAAAAGGAGAGAATCACCTCTGGCTGAGCAGGAATTTGTAACAAACCCATTGTTGTTAACAGTCAACAGCAAATCTGTGGGCCATATAACCTGGGGTGAACCTTCAGGAAGAGCCATTGCTCATAAACCTCTAATTAGCTATGGTTAAGAGTGACTTGAACAATACTAATGCTATTGCTATTGGAAAACGAGCCTACCAGCGTTTAACAGCTTTGTTTTCTTCTTCAGTCAAGGAACAAAATGTTAGCTCAATGGCGTGTGCTTTCTATTAGGGCAGCGCCAGCAGCAGCAGTCTCCTGAGAGTCTCTCAGCATTTTATTACATACCCCTATTTTTAAATGTTTAAAAACTACTTATTATGAACCAAAACTTGGAAAATCTGGTTTCAGCCCAAGAGTAATTTCTTTTTTTTTTAAGTTATTAAGCAAACGTTCCGAATGCAGGACTGCCATTTAGGCCGTGGACGGCAGAGAGCACTAGCGGAGCTGCGCGGCTGAGGTCTGGTTGAACTCCCTCCGGGCAGGCCTGGGGTGAGATAGCCCAGAGGTCCAGAGTCCTCCTGACTTATGCTGTTCTCTCCGCGTGATGTGGTCTTTCTCCGGTTAGCCTTGACTCCCACTGCACATACCGAGATGCACATTAAGGGCTACATTTGTCCTTGTGTAAAACGTTGACTCAAGCATCCAGGCAGGCCCAGTTTTAGCAAAACCTGTACCTGTGAAGGCTGTTGACATGGAATATGCTGGCATCGCTCTCCAGTGCACCCAGATAGAGGAAATGAGTAGGCCTCTTTGTCCAAGGCACTTTGGGGATGACTCTGGTATGGGCTCTGGGAATTCCTCCATATTAGATATGAATATATAATACATACCACAGATCTTGGTGCCCTGTGCAAAAATTATGTCAGAATTCTATAGCATAATTTCATCTTTTACTTATTGTCTCAGAGTCCCAGAGGGCTGACAACAAGCGATGCCCACCTAGTTTTCAGAGAAAAAGATAGACACTTTTGTGAAAGCAGACAATGAAAGCCCTGCACCTTTCACATAGACACCATCAGACACTTAAGATACTTCTTAAAGGTGAAGTCCTCAGTCTTTTTGTGTTTGAGAAAAGATAAAGAAGTACAGAAAGCAAGAGGCTGGTGTGCATAATGGAAAAACTTAGCATACTGGAGTTCAGAGCCCAAACCTATCCCTCACAAGCTGTGTGATCAGAGGCACATTGTACTTACCTTTTTGAACTTCACTGTGGGATAGTGAGAGAACAATGCTCACTCCTCTACAGAAATAATGTAATCCTTGTGAAAGCTTCTTGTATGCCCTAAAACCTATATTGCGACCTGGTGTGTATGTAGGTTTGTGGATAGAAGGAGGTTGAAGTGGGACAGGAGCATTTTGGTGGCCTGTGTACACATAATAAGCACAGTGCTACCATGTAAATCCTGGGGTCTTATGGAGGCAACGTTTTTCTCCTTCCATAATGGAGAGCACTGGTCCTTCAGAGGGCAACCTACAAAGCCAAAGGTTTAGAGAACAAGAGTTTGGTGGGGCAGGGCGGAGGCTGTACCCCGGCCTGATGTGCCCTCACCATTTGCCTTGAGGAGGAGGAAGAACACAGCTAGATTTAAGAAAGAAGGGTTCCTCTTATGTGATCAGATAAACCAGCCACGGTGTGAGGAAGTTTCTGAATAATGTATTCTGGTTAAATCAGGGAGACAGGAGCTAATATTAGACAAGTATCCAGAGGGGGTTGAAGGTACAAGATAAGTTGGGAGGGTATTTGCTCTAAGTTTGAGAAACCAAGGATACAAAAGTCTAAAGATGGTTTAGGAGATAAAGGAAGCTAAGAATGGCTGGAAGGGGTGAGATTCAGATAATAAGAGACTGGTGAGTGAAGAGATACAAGCCCGGGAAGGACTTCATTTAGTGACTGCACACAAGCCTGAATCTTATAGGTCATGGAGCTAGACAAAATCACCACAAGTCACAGGCTGTTTAAGAGATCCCTAAAGTGTTCAGGAAGCTTTTATAACACCAGTACTGTACAGGAGCCACGTCTGCTGACCAGTGTTGCTCCTCACCACACTGGACAGTACCCATAGGTGAGGAAAGGGCTCTGCTAAGTGAGGTACCAACTTACTCTTGAGGGTTTCATGACATCTTCCCTGTTACATCTAGTATGCCTACTGTGTGGATCAGCCAAGTTGGGGAACACCATCAGAACCCTTCACCCCTCCTGACTCTCCACCGAGGGTGTGCACAGTCAGACAGATTCCTTTCGACTTAGTATAATCCATATGGCCTTTATGAAGAGTAGATCATAGAGATGAGAACATGACTTGTTAAAATTCCAAGTCTCAAATGACTGTAATTATGAAGAATGTGGACTTACAAATCAGATATAGGGTGAAGGGTGAGAACACCAAAAGGGGTGATGAACAGTGAAGTCCCTGGATCCTGGAAGATGGAAAAACTAGGATCCTCGAAAAAATGTCCTTCCCCTACCCTTTCGAGGGCATCTCCCCCTCAGAAACTACCAGAAAAACATGTGCTATATTTTAAGAAAATCATTCCTTTACTTGACTGTCAGCTTCAGAGGGAGGTCTGAGCCAGAATGGGGTGCTGTGTTCCTGCCCTAACCTGAGACGGTGCACGGCAGGGCCTGCTGTCCATGGAAGGCCAATACACCAAAGGCTGGGACAATGGCCTTTCTGTCTTACCTGGGTATTGCCAACAAGTGTGCACTCACAACTGTTAAACTCCAGCCATCTGGTCACAGTGTCCAAGCTTTAGGCATTAGTTTTCCTGATTTACGCTGCAGTTTTCAAGCTACTTTATAAGACCCTACAGACAGCAAAAGCTTAATAAATAATATCAGCAGTATCTCCAAATCTGTGTATAGACATTACAGTTCAGAGATTCATGGGCCTTCATCCAGCCTATAACTGAATGAATATTTACTCAGGACAAAGGAAGACTTATAATGTGCTCCTCACAGCGCAGTTCAGTAATGCTCCTGTACATAAACCAACAATTAAATGTAATCCTATACACTTACAGTTTCAGAAGAAATTCAAACCAGTCTTTGGAATTAAATAACCTCAGTGCTAGAGAAAATGACTTCCAGAACATCAAGCCCAACATGCAAACACAGGGCCTCTGAGCCACAAAGGAACAAACACTTTTCCACAGGGATCAGGGTCTGTTGTATAACTACTTGTGAGGTCAAAGATCCAGATGTTCCCATAGACAATCAAAAAACGATTACTGGTCAAACTATATTGACCATTTGAGCATGGACAGCTCTGAGATGTGGGTTTGGCCTCAGAAAAGAGATTTATGTATGTTCTATTGGCAATCAATGGCAACTCCAGGCTGGAGCTGAAAAATCCAATATCTTAGAGAAATAACTGACAGATTTTATAAGCTTCAAGAGAAAATGGAATAGCAGATATTTTGCTAATAGATTCTGCTTTGGTGTAGCTCACTAAACCCCACAGTATACTTTGATGAGTGTCATATTTAAAAGACACCTCTTCTTGTTTCTCTCTCACTTCATGGAGGTAGGGACTAATTCATCCAGCACTTTGATCAGCGTTTACCACAAAATAGATTCTCAATAAATGCTGCTTGAATTCAAAAATAAATGAATGATTTGGGACAAAGATATGCCCAGCCCATTCATTATTGCATGGCAGACACGTTAGAAATCTGTGAGATGACAAAAACCCTTAAAGAGAAGAATAGGTGGACAAAGTTATACTTTAAATTACAAATTTTGATGCTGTTCCTCCACAGAGAAGTTGGCAATGATTCTACTACAGCTGCTTTAGACAGATTCCAACCCGAAGGAAATGGTTTCTCCAAGTATTATTTGACAGGTTATTTTTTTTCCTAGAAAGCAAGAATCATAAATATATTTTTTTAAGTACCATCTCTTTTTGTTGACAAATATTACCAAAATTAAATAATTGAAATTTGTTTTAAACCATCTTGGTCAGAGTCCATACTGGGAGAACTGTGATAATATCTATATTCTAGCTCTTAAGCATAGGCACTCTGTCGTTGATAGCTTATACTTCTCATCCTAATCACTTTATTGCTTCAAGACCCATGGAAGGCTTCTTTACAAATAGGGATGATCACTGATTTCAGGTTTAATTTTACTTGTACTCAAGTTCTAGTAAAAGCATCTAGTGAAGTAATTAAAATGTAAATATTAAAGAGAGGTGACTACCAACAGAGATATAGGAAAGAAATAGTTCTTTTATTTCATGAACTGTGCAATCAATTCCAAGTCATTGAGCTGTTCTTAAATTGTTAAGAATGATCGGGGGCGATTATGTCCTTTCAGATCCTAAAGTTTATAAAATTTAGAGGGAGGACTCTTCAAGCAAAGAAATATAAATGGGCACACACACACAAAGTTAAATGGAGGAATCATGAAGATCATAGTTCATTAGCTATCAGAGTTCATTAATCTGCCTGTGAAATTGACATTGCAATGTGAGATATATTACCCATTAATTAACTAATGTTATCCAAACTTGCATAGTTTTCTTTATATTGAATCTTTTTAATCTAATGACTTAAAACTATTTACTCTAAAAGAAACTGAACACAATAGCAAATAACTTTAGGGAAAAAGTAATGCATATGGATTCATTTTATTAATTGACTAGCCTTAGATTTCAAAAGGCTGATATAATTGTGTTTTAGTTTTGAATCCTAGTGTCTACAGAATGTTTGGCATAAAGCAGGTGCCTAGTAAACACTCATCTAACGCATGGCTAACTGAAGGAAGTATCACCTATTAAGGGATATGGTCATTTGTTAAACAAATTGTATCAAATTTGCACATGTCAGCATATCCTACACATAAATTCACACTGACGTGTATGATGTGTATTACATTGCTGTGCTTTTTAGTACACAGTTCCGTGATTAGGAGCCCAGATTCCTATCTGGAGTCTAGCGACAGTGAGTTTGCATCTCAACTCCACCATGTCTTAGCTCTTTGACTTTGGAAATGAGCTTTTTTTTTTTTCTTAAATTTCTCTAAGCCTCTGTTCTCTCACCTGAAAACACTGAGACAATTCAGAGCTGTCCTGAGCTTGAATGAGATAACACACATTAGGTTCTCAGTGCGGTGCATTCTGATCTTCATCAGGTAAAATGAACAATGAAGGAACAATCTGACTTTCTGTTTTGGACATTGTACTACTTTGTCCTCCAATCAGAGTAAAACTGTGTCCTCCTTCCCTTTGTTTGTCCTATGAGTCCATGTCTTCAGATCTTTGAGGAAGTTTAAGAAAGTGAAGCCGGAGAATTCTGGCTTTGGGACAGCCTGTGTGTGGCACTTAGCAGTCATGTGACCTTAGGAGGATTTCTGAACTTGCTTCCTTATCTGGGAAATGAGAAATAAACCCTATCTACCTCACAGGGTTGTCCTGAGGATCAGATGTTAGCAGAAAACTTTACTTGGCTCAGTAGTAGGATTGTATGTATGTATTTGTCTACATAGTATCTATTTCTCTATTTTTTTTTTTTTTTTAGCTTCAATATTTATCTCCCCTTCTCCGTGTGTTCAAATTAACCTCATTGTTCAAGGCTCAGCTGAGATGGTGATCCTTTAGCAAGCTTTTATGATTTTTTTTGAGCCCAAGTTAACATTTTCCTTTCCTGAATTTTCTGTAATTCTTTAGCCACTGTCTACTTCATATTTTTTTCTTTATCTGTTAGACGATAAAGTCCTTAAGGCCTGAATCCAGATCTATCTTATTCATGTATCTTATTCTGCTTCCAGCATAGTGTATAGCCATATCTCTGTGTGTATGTGGGCGTGTGTGCACTGTGTGCACATGTGTGCACTGCGGGTAACAAAATATATTTAACAAGCATCTGTTTTAAAAATCTTGTTACCCCCTTGCCTTATTCTACAAAGACCTTGAGATTAATACATTCTTCTCTTTCTACACGTGTTGAACACCACCCACATACATGCACCCACACACATATATATTGCAAAAGGTATTAAATCTAGACTAAACTCCTCAGTTAAAACCTCAAAATGTTTCCCTAAATGATGTGTAATACACAGGGCTTAAGTCCTTGTGGAATTATGTTTCTCACGTTGAAAATTTCCCATTTTTTTTTTAAGTTATTAAGAGAGGAGCATTTCCTTGTAATACTTCCCATAATATACTTTGCTGATGTTATTCTGGAAAGAACTGTGATCACTGTTCCTCATTTATACAAATGAAAATATTAAACTTTTGGAATCAAGGAAGTAACATTCGGTTGTTTTCTTGGCCTGCCACCATTCATACCTTCACTTCAAGCAATGCCAACATTCTTTCAGAGTCCTTTGTTAATGAAACATTTCTTCATCTAAACCCCAAGAGTCATTCTTTTTTTTTTTTGTTTGTTTGTTTGTTTTGTTTTGTTCTCAAAAAAAACGATCTTGATATTAGATAACATTCTCAATGTCATCTATATAAGCCGGTCATGAGTATTTCCTGTGCTGTCACCCATCTCAGATATGCCAAGTGTATTCTTGTAAAGAGAGCACTTCATTAAAACTGAAGTACAAAGGAATACAATTATGGAATTTCACTCAAGTAAAGCTTTAAAATCAAAACCTGGTTTTGAATATCTCTAAGTTAACTGCTTATTGGGCATATGTGCTAGTTATATGAAATAATTACTAGTCTTTATTTTGTTTTCAAATTTAAGAACTGTATGTGGCTTTTACTTCTTGAAAAGGAAAGAAAATATCTTTTGTGACCTTTAAAGTGGAAAATCATTAAAAGGTAAGGCAAACTTTAAGGAAGATAAAATATCAGCCAATCTATTAACATCTGATGTTTCCAATATGTGGTTAGGTGAGTTGGCAAGAATGCTTCCTCATAAGGAAACGATTTTGATGATCAGAATAATAAGGTCAAAGGGCTCTGGCAAGTGATAATTTTTAAAAATGAACTATTACGCAAATTTTCAATTACAAACGTAACTCCAAGTAGCCTCAAAAATCTTAGAGTGAATAATGGAGTAAATATATGTCGTGGTCTTGGTTGTACCTGTACCACTCAGACATTTGGAAACTGAGTATCTTGAAAATAATCTTTATAAAATTCTTGATTATTTTCATTTTCTAGTTCAGTTGTGCAAGCCAGAATCCTAGAGTCTCACTCAATTTCTCCCCTTTTCTCTGCCACTTCTACCTCTCTTCAAACACCAGAGGATTGAATGCATCATAAAGTCCTGTTGGTTCTGTTTTTCAAATCCAGGTGGCCTTCCCTATCCCACCACCAGCCCGTGGCTACCACAGCTTCTTCATCCTATGCTTAGAGTTCGGTACAGCTGCCCAGGGGGTCCTGTTTTGCTTACATTGCCCCATTTCATTCTGATGGCCACATAGCAGCCAAAGTGATTTACTACTATCTGAGTCAATCACTTTCCTGCCTGAAAGTCTTGCATGGCTCTGCTTTCCCTCAGAGTAGCCCAGAGTACTTAGTCGTGCACACAAGGCCTCTCAGCCCAATCACACAGAGCTTTAGGTTTCCCGTGCTAATTCCCAACATCCACTCTTCTGCCTCATCTCTGACCCTACACTTTCCCTGAGGAGCACCTCCTTGTCAACATTCAGGTTACAGCTCTAATATCACCTAGTCCTCAAACCTTCAGTGTTCTGTTGAGTGCCTCTTCTGAGTGCCTTCATAGCTTCCAGGGTAGCCCTCTATGGAAGCATCAATCACATGGAAATTACACTGATGTAATTTGCTAGTATAAACCTGAGGAAAGACCTCTAACTTATTTTCAGTGTTATCCATTAGAAATATAATGCAAGTCACATAGGTAATTTCAAATTTTCTTGGCCCAGGTTCGGTGGCTCATGCCTATAATCCTGGCAGTCTGGGAGGCCAAGGCAGGTGGATCACTTGAGCTGAAGGAGTTCAAGACCAGCCTGAGCAAGAGTGAGAACCTGTCTCTACTAAAAATAGAACAACTAGCCAGGCATTATGGTGGGCGCCTATAGTCTCAGCTACTCAGGAGGCTGAGGTAAGAGGATCTCTTGAGGCCAAGAATCTGAGGTTGCTGCGAGCCATGATGATGGATAGTGTGGCACTCTACCCAGGAGGACAGAGTGAGACTCTGCCTCAAAAAAAAATTTTCTTTCCTGGTATCTACATTATAAAAAGGAAAAAACAAACAAACAAACCTAAAAAAAAAAAAAAAAAAAAAAAACCCAGAAAAAAACCTCAAAAACTAAAACAAAAAGGAAGGAAAAAAATGAAGTTAATTTAATAGTATATTTCATTTAGCCCAAGATATCTAAAGTATTTTCACTTTGGCATTAAATTGATGATGAGATGTTTTAATTTTTTTTACTAAATCTTCAAACCTCAGCTTGGACCAGCTGCATTTCAAGTGCTTAGTAACCACATTTAGAAAGTGTAGTTATGGATAAAACTCTTACATGAAATACTAGGTGCTTTTTATTTTGGTCTTACTGTGTATTTTCCATAAGCTAAGTATAAATTTTAGGTATTCTAGAATCAACTTTTATATTTATAATTTTTGAAAAATATGATGTAATACAACTCAGAAATAGGTCATCTTTTAAAAATGAAAACTTGGAAAGAAAATTTGACAATGGATTGAACAAAAACAATGACTTGATATCCTGGCACCAGTAATTTCTTTCACCACCATCCACCACACCAGCAGGGAGCAAAGTGAAAGCAACATGCAGAAAAATCTTCCCAAAAGCCACTTGGAAATCACACTGAATGTTACTGGATTCATCTTTTACAATAATAAAAATCATCCAGGTCCTCATAGTGTTCTAGGCTGCGAAATTTTTATAGTTCAGTTCTATACTTTCAGTCAAGTTATGTTATTTTAAAACAAATGTATAATGAGCATAAAAATAAGATTCTCAAGTTAATAGCATACATGTTACAGAAAAAAAAACACAACTGAGACAATGACAAAAGTATTGTATTATTTGTGAAGAAGAAATATATTTTCTTCAGAAGAAGATTCATTAAACTGTATGCTAACAAGTATTTTAGGTGAGTAGGCTGCTATTGAAGAAATAGAATAATTAGAACCGTGGTGTCATAATGTGGAGGATAATCTTACGAATTCAAAAGAAAGGATAAATGAGTTCAAAGGTTAAGGTTATATAAAATATCTATAAAAATAAAGATTTTGAGAAAATCATTACTGCTGGTTTTTCTTCTTTGTTCACTAGGTTTATGCAGAAAAATATAAGGAACATTTATTAATGCTTGTCACTCAATAGAAGTGGTTAGGCTGGTATTGATGGGGTTCATGACATGGTTCTCCAAAATATGGCTTCTTGGTATTTGAGAAAACAGAAGAAGCAGGAAGATCTCTCTGACCACCACCCCTAACCCCTGCTCTTCACCAGTGAAGTAGGTCATAAAACCACAACCTACAGATAAATGAGAAAAAGACATTTCACCTCGTCTATATGTTTAAACACAACAACAAACAGAATACCAAAACAATTTTTTTTTTTTAAGTTATACAAATGATGCCAAATGAATGTCAGGGAAAAAAAACACACACACACAGAGTAAGGCTAGTGCCTTGTAGAAAAGCTATTTCTGAAGAACTATGTAGGTAGCATGAGAAAAAATAAGCTGCTGAGATCTTTCAAGGCAATGTTTTAAGATAATTCTAATTGTGAGTATTATTAAATCAAAGTTTTTGGAAGATGGCGGCTGAGTAACAGCTTCCCTGCAACTGGGCACGGTGAGTCTGGGGAGATAAGTCTTCAGGCATCTCTGGCTGGTGGGATCTACCTATAATCATCCCTTTGAGGATACAGGGAGTCAACAAGGGACTTCTGGACCCCAAGAGGAGGACAAAAACAGTGGAAAACTGGCAAGTGGTTGCGTGTGTTTGATTGACCTAATCCTGCCAGCAGCCATAAGTATAAGCAACAGTGAGACTGGAAACTGGAAAGGTCTTACCTGTGAACTGTTTCGGTATTTTTGGACTTGGCACTCAGTTGAACTGCCTTGGGGACAGCTTGAGCAGGAGTGTGGAGAACTTTGGGCATTGTCTAGGGCCCCAGATTAAGCTGCTGAGCCAGATGGAGCTAATAGTGTTTGACTGTGGGCCGCAGGGAGCCACTGTGAGAGAACTGCCCCAGCAAGGTCCACACTCAGGATCGCAGAGCAAGGATCGGGTGGGAGCTAGTAACCTAGTGACTAAGCAGCCTAAAGGTGGGGACTGAGTTGTCTTACAGCCTTTACCCTCAGGGGCAGAGTGAGACCGGTTTTGTCATACTGGAGCCTCAGGCTGTTGCCCAGGGTAGAGTGCCGTGGTATCATAGCTCATAGAAACCTCAAACTCCTGGGCTTGGCACCACCTGGACCTCCTTAAAAGCTGTGCCGTGACCGCCAACCCATGACCTGTGCCCACTGGGCCTCCGCATGCCCTGACCAGGAACTGAAGGAGCCGCACAACCCTGCATCCTCCCTCCTGTACCCTCCCTGCCTCCACACCAGCCTGCTCATCTGGCCAGGGACTCTAGTAGCCGTGTGCCCTCTGGAGCCCTCCCTGCCTCTGTGCAGAGCCCTTCTCCTGGCCAGAGACTGCTGGACACTTGGGCCCTCTGTGCCAAAGTCACTAGGCACCAGTCACTCCCAGAACCATGCTCACCACCTTCCGACCTGTTGCTGGATCCAGGTGTGTCACACTCTTGAGCTGCTTCCATAACCAGAACTCCCTGGCTGGGGCAACCCCAAAGAAATTACACAGGGTCACTCCTTACAAAGATTCAGCAACAATAGAGTGATCCTGCTGGGGTCTAATCTTGGAGAGATACCTCCCCAACTCAGAGAATGGCCAAAGTGTTTTTCAATGGTGAAAAACAATCATGAGCCAAATCAATACAAAAACTCTGGCAATATGAATAATCAGAGTAGATCAACTCCCCCAAGGAACAATGGGGGCAGACACAGCACAAGATCTCATGCACAAAGAATTAGCTGAGATGTCAGAAATCGAATCAGAATCTGGATAGCAAATAAGAATGAATAAGAATTCCAAGCAGTAACCCAAAAGATATCTCAAGAATTCAACGAATTCAAAGACCAAATGACCAAAGATTTTGATACACTGAGACAAGAAGTTGCCACCCTCAAAGATCTGAGAAACACAGTAGAATCCCTCAGTAACAGAATGAAGCAAGCAGAAGAAAGGATTTCTGACATTGAAGACAAAGCTTTTGAAGGCTCCCAAACTCTCAAAGAGGAAGAGAAATGGAGGGCAAAAACAGATCAGCCTCTCAGAGAGCTCTGGGATAATCTGAAGAAAACCAATATTCACCTTATTGAGATCCCTGAAAGTGATGAAGTGGCTTCACAAGGCACAGAGTCTCTTCTCCATGAGATTATGAAGGAGAACATTCCAGACATTCCAAGAGATTTTGAAATTTAGATATCAGACAGTTTCAGAACTCCAGCACGACTCAACCCAAATAAGACACCCCCAGATACATCCTAATCAATTTTACTAAAGTTAATGTGAAGGAAAAAATTCTGAAAGCAGCCAGACGAAAGAAAACCATTACCTACAAAGGGAAGAATATTAGAATAACTGCAGATCTCTCTGCTGAAACCTTTCAAACTATAAGAGGATGGTCATTGACTTTTAATCTCCTAAAACAAAATAACTTTCAACCCAGAATCCTGTACCCAGCTAAACTGAGTTATAATTATGATGGAGAAATTGAATACATCAATGACATTCACATGTTGAAGAAATTTGCCATAACTAAGCCAGCTATCCAGGATATTCTCAGACCTATCCTCCATAAAGACTAGCAGAATCCTCCACCACAAAAGTAAACCCACCCAAAAAATTTTGATCAAATTCCAACTTCCACAGTCACAAACGGATTAAAAATGTCCACCGGACTCATAAAAGGCTTATCAATATTCTCAATTAATGTGAATGGTTTAAATTGTCCTCGAAAGAGGCACAGGTTCACTGACTGAATACAAAAACTCAAGCCAGATATCTGCTGCATACAAGAATCACATCTTGCATTAAAAGACAAATATAGACTCAAGGTGAAGGGATAGACATCTATACTCCAGGTAAATGGAAAGCAGAAAAAAGCAGGCCTTGCAATCCTATTTGCAGACGTAATAGGCTTAAAAAACTAACCAAAATAAGGAAGGATAAGGATGGACATTTCATATTTGTTAAAGGTAATACCCAATATGATGATATTTTAATTATTAATATTTATGCACCCAACCAGAACGCACCTCAATTTACAAGAAAAATTCTAACAGACATGAGCAACTTGATTTCCTCCAGTTCCATAGTAGCTGGAGTTTTTAACACTCCTTTAGCAGTGCTGGATAGATCCTCCAAAAAGAAGCTAAGCAAAGAAATTTTAGATTTAAAATTAACCATTCAACATCTAGACTTAACAGCCATCTACAGAACATTTCATCCCAACAAAACTGAATATACATTCTTCTCATCAGCCCATGGACCACATCCTGGGCCACAAATCTAACCTCAGCAAATTTGAAAAAATAGAAATTATTCCTTGCATCTTCTCAGACCATCATGGAATAAAAGTTGAACTCAATAACAAGAGGAATCTGCATACCCATACAAAACCTTGGAAGTTAAATAACCTTATGCTGAAGGATAGATGGGTTATACACAAGATTAAGAAGGAAATCACCAAATTTTTGGAACAAAACAACAATCAAGACACGAATTACCAGAACCTCTGGGATACTTCAAAGGTAGTCCTAAGAGGGAAATTTATAGCACTGCAAGCCTTCCTCAAGAAAATGGAAAGAGAGGAAGTTAACAACTTAATGGGACATCTCAAGAAACTGGAAAAGGAAGAACACTCCAACCCTGAACCCAGCAGAAGAAAAGAAATAACCAAAATAAGAGCAGAATTTAAATGAAATTGAAAACAAAAGAATTATACAACAGATCAATACATCCAAAAGTTGGTTTTTAAAAGATCAATAAAATAGATAAACCTTTGGCCAACCTAACCAGGAAAAAAAGA